>JAVSBS010027337.1:0-21347 GCA_033124195.1 Coracias cyanogaster | reverse complement strand
GCCCTCAGCCTATCCTCATAGCAGAGATGCTCCAGCCCCTGGATCATCTTTGTGGCCCTCCTCTGGACTCGTTCCAAGAGATCTATGTCCCTTTTATGGTGGGGACACCAGAACTGGATGCGGTATTCGAGGTGGGGTCTCACAAGAGCAGAGTAAAGGGGGAGAATCACCTCCCTTGATCTGCTCTGTGTTACAAAAGATCTCAGCTGTGTTGCTAACAAGAGCCCCTGAGCTCTGACACAGTTTGGTGCCTCACAGAAAAGCCACGGGATCTCTTGCCCTCACTGGGACTTCCTCTTGAGCCGGTGGCTCAGATTAGGACATATATATTGTCCTCAGGGGAGATAAGGCCAAATTGTGCAGGGGGTTCTGATGATACCCGTCTGGGTTTGAGATGGGCCTCTCGTGGTGCATCTGCAAAGGGAAAATAAGGGACAGAAAGGACCGGATTTAACACACATGACCTCCTCTAAGGCAGCTGAGTGAGGGATGTAATTCACTGAAGTGCCTTCCCTCAGCAGGAGAGACCTTCCTGACTGCTGCTAATGAAATAGCAGGAAACAGTATTTTCCTGCTCAGACCTGGCAAGCAAACAGCACAGAAGGGGGATTTTTGGCAGAGTTCCTCTAAGAGGGCAGAAGGTAACGTGATAATTGGATGAAGGCAAATGGGAAGCAAAGAGAAGGAGGCCACAACAGCAAGGTCGCTAGGGAGGAGGTCAGAGTCCGTGAGACAGCCTGGGACAGAGCTGTGAGCTGGAAAGGGAAGGGTAGTGAGCACAAGGAGGAAGAGATGGACCAAGGAAGAAATGGGATGGGGAAGGAGGGACAGGAGGAGGGTATCCTCAGAGAGTTTCTACCAGGGGCAGAACTGGAAGAGTCGTGATATACAACACAACTGTGACCCACTAATGTGTGTGGGCCTCCTAAAGGAACCATCTCCTCTAGAGAGCAAAACCATAAGACCAGATGGGTTTTGTTCACACACATACCAACGCTGGAGGATATTGCTGTGGTCTTCTCTCCTATCACCAGTATGGCCCAGGCCACAAAGCCTTCCTTCAGTGACACATTTTCAGTGTTGTATCCGCTCATCCAGCCCAGGACTTGTAGAGTGGGGAACTGGGAGCCCAAGAAGATACGGGGGAGGACTTAGCAAACCTGAGGACTTAGCAAACCCTTGCAAATCATTCACTGCCATGGACAAGCTGTCCTTGGAGAAGCGGAACAATGAAAACTGGTTTTTTAGAGATCAGAGTTGGGTTTATAGAGAGATTTTGGAGATTTTTAGAGACTTCTGCTCTGGGGTAATATGCAGTGTAGTCACAGCATTGTATTTCTAGTAGTGGAGGTGCACAAAGAGATTTTTCCTCTACCCAGCAACCAATATTTGCAAAAGCAGTAGGAATTTTGGTATCTATGATCTTTGGCACTTCACCAGACTTGGCTGAAATGGGTAAAGGATTTAAAAGTATGGAAGAGTGAAGGGGGGAAAGCACATCAAGAAAAAGCAAGGCAGGATTAGCTTTTTCTCTCTCATATATCAGAAATCAAGATCCTTAGCTATTACCGTGATATTCTTTTGCTATTGCTGGATCTGGCTTTGAAAAGCTCAGAAAAGATGGTTCAGTCATTTCAGAGGTTAAGGATGATTTTGCCACTTCCACTTAGTATTTGCAGGAAACGCTTGGCACACACTGCGACGAGGGGAGTAAACACAAGGCGATTGTCTGACTAATTTTTGACATACGTTCATTGGGGCAGTTGTGCAGTGAATAGACTCATTGAAAGCGTGTTTCAGAGCCGGGCACGAGATTGGTTGCAGAAAACAAAGTTTTTGTTGGAAAGCATTAGCACTGGAACTAAATACCTGCTGTTCTCTGCCCATGGGAAGGCTGCAGCTTATCTCCCCAGCAGCGAGAAAGCAATCCAAGCCCACCAGCGGAACAGAAAACAGCAGCGGGATTAATCAATATTGCTCAAAGAAGAGAAAGTGCAGAAGAAGCTGTTGATACTGTACTCAGAGGACAGTCCTGCTTTAGGAGGCCACTTGCAAATACTCTAAGATGAGATGAAAAAAGGATTTTAAGATCAATTAGCCTTTGCAAATCATCCCCTGTGATCAAATTTCCATGGGTCCAGGGAAGATAACAGAGAGGTGGTGGTGGGAACCCGGGACACCTGTCCATCGTCTGAGTCTCAGCAGGGTAAACATGATGCTGGGACGGTAGAAATGTCAGAGCCTGCAGCAGGCAGAAGAAAAAATACACAGAAAACTGCTGATGTTGCAGCCAAGGGGATTGAAAAGCTGAACTGACTTAAAGCAGGTCACTTCCACAGAGCTTGCAAACTGCCTTCAAATTATCCGGTCAAATGAGTGCTAGATAAGCAGAGAGTCTTTTTGGGCCTTCAGGGGAATTCAGACAAGAGGGTTATTCAGCAGCTGGGTGATGACTAAAACTTTCTGAGGCAGGTGGAGGATAAATCAGTGCTGCAAACCGAAGGCTCAGCTGGGGCTGCAGGGCAGGCTGGGAGGGTGTCTGAGGAAACCTGGGTAGCTGAGCTGGGGCAGGAGCAGGATCCATCCTGCCCAGCTACCGCATCCCCAAGCTCTTTGAGGAAGCTGTTTTCAAGAAGGGTTTTTTTGCTTGAGTCTGGTTTCTAGCCAGGTTTCCTAAGCGGCTATGAAATCCCCTTATGTAATCACTGTGCATGTCTGTAACTCTCCCCCTGCCCAACAATTTTTACCCCACCATCCAGGGCTTTCAGAAGTCCAAAGAAAGGTTTTTCCTACTCATGCTGTGAAAATGGGTGGGCAAGGACAGCAAGGTGTTTGGGATCAGAGGGTATGAGCAAAGCATCATGGAGTCACAATCCCCCGTCCCCACCAGGGGATAGCCAGTCTCTGTAGAAAAGCTGGAGGATGCTCACCCTCCACACATCAGATTGTGGAGATGGACAGGAGATGGAGAGCATTCCCATCTGGTGAGAACCATCTCTGCCCACCTGCAGCCAGGGCTGGACCTGCTCTGAGACCCTGGGGAACACATTGAGGCTGTGCATAGAGGAGGGACCCAGAGAGTTCCACATCTGTGGTCTGGCACAGGACTATCATAGAAGATAGCATGGCTGGAGATGAAGAAGGTTGGGAGACTGGAATCTGGCTTCTGCCAGCACATCACTGTAGAGCTGGGCAAGCTGCTCATTCTCTTATGCCTCCAGTTCTGGCAAAAAAACTAGAGTATGGGTCTGTCCCTACTTTGGGCTCTGAAATCCTGAGAAGGAAGCAGGGTGTGCGTGTTGGCCATCACAAACCTATCCTTGTGACCCTTGGAAAGGGAAAGTGCGTGGTTTCTCCTGCACCCAGAGGTCAGCAGGGCCATGTAAATCAGCTGCTGATGATTCAAAGTGTATCAGTAATATAATGAAGGACACTGAAGTAATCGCTTCCTCCTTCTCTTTCCTCTCCTTGTCAAAACAAACATCTTCTCTTTCCTGTGCTGAGAACCACAGAATAATTTAGGTCAGAAAGGACCCTTGGGCATCTCCTGCTCTAAGAAGGGCTACCTTCAAAGTTTGATCAGGATCTTACCCAGATGACTTCTGAGTATCTCCAAGTACGACAGAGCACAGCATCCCCGTGCACCTGCGCCAGTACTTACCCATCCTCAGAGTGAAGAGTGTTTCCCTTCCTGTGCAGAACACCATAACAGAAATGTTCAAACTGGTGTGAATGAGGATGTTTTGTGTGGATGGACCACACCAAGGAACAAATGGCAGGAGAAGGGCTACACAGACAGCACGTGCTGATGGCATCTAGCAGAACAAGTCAGCAAGATCCCAGCATATCTCCATGCGGCATCTCAGGACACCTAGGATAAGAGACAAAGGCCAGTGAGTAAATTCTGGTGACTCACAGACATGGGAGAGGATGGAGAGATTCAACAGGTGGCATCTCTTATCCTCCATGGCTTTGTAGGAAATGCTGGAGGAACAACGTAGACACAAGTGTTTTCCTGCCAAACTGGTGGGTACACATTTATTGCTGCCTGTGGGCATGAAGGCCTGAATGCAACGAGTAACAACAAATTTTAAAATTTAATCAACTCCCCCCACCACTACAAAGTCTCACCTCGTGCATTACTACATTGTCCCAACGTCACTTCCTACAGCCGCAACTTGTGTTTGTTGCCTCATCCTTTCACAGTACACCTCAAGGAAGAGACTCCTCTCTCTAACCTCCTCTTAAGTAGCAGAAGGCAGCAATTACATGCCCTGAGCATCCTGTTTCCCAGGCTGGTCAAACCCAGCTCCCTCAGCCTTTTCTCATATGTCTTGTGCTCTCCACTGGACCTGGTCCAGTTTGTTGGTCTCACCCTTGTAGTGGGGGACCCAAAATTTCAACACAGTGCTCCAAACAGGGGTTAATCATCACTTACCTCAAGCTGCTGGCTACGCAAGGAACCTGCAAGGCACATACAGGAGGACACCAACTCCCACTAAATTCAGCAACGGGTGAATCAAAGTCATCTCAGAAGGGCCTGATAGTCCTGCTCTCCTTCCCTGCATCACATCTTCAGAAATCTCACCTGGGAATGAGCCAACAGATGGTTACTTGCCAAACAACTGACTCCGCGAGCAGCCTGAACAAGCTATTGCACCTTTGTCGGCAAACCTTTAAGTATTTGATGATGTGAACTAACATTCTCCACTCCACTTCATGTGTCTACTCCACTCTGCCTGGTAAATTGGTTCCCACATCTTCATGTCTGCTGAGCAAAAACTGATTAGGAGCAAACCCAAGAGAAATGAACAATAGAATGTTCCTGCCGGTTTGGAGATGAAAAGGTGCTTTTTAAGTCATTAAGAAAATATGGCTTGTTTTTTTTTTTTCTTGTTCCAAAGCTGGAGCCCAGATCAGCCTTTTAATTATTTCCTCACCCCTACAGCCTCCACTGGCAAATTATTCCCCTGGCTGATTGAGCTCGTTGTGGTCCAGAAGCGAGAGTAAGAGGCTTCAAAACAGGATGTCTGGGTTCCCTTCTGAAGTCTGTCCCTGACCTGCTGTGGGAAACACAGCTCAGCCCTGCTCCTGATGGGCCACGTGGGCAGATGTCGAGGCCGAGTCTGCCCGAGCAGGGTTGTTGTGCAGCAGGCGTAACGGCAGCTGCGGTTTCCACTGCACTTACCATCAGGGCACTGGAATGCTTCCTCGTCTTGTGGAAGTGTCAGGAAGATTAGTTGGTGTTTGCTCAGCACTGGACAGATGCGAGGAGAGGGGAAAGATCCCCTGCCAGTTCTTCCTTCTCACTGAGCAAATGTAATTTTCTCTCTCATGATGTTTTCAAGCCCTTCCAGGATCCCTGGCTTGCCTCTGCCTCTTCCCGTCTGGTGGCCCTTGCAGGCCAAGGTCCCAGAGCACAGTCTCTCTACTCAGCACAGCAGGAACCTTCTCATGGGAAAAATCAGGGCTCTTAAAAATTCCTCCTTTCTCACACCTTGCTTTTGTGTCCCTGAGCTCCACTCTGGACAAGCTGAGAATCATCCTTGTCCACGAAGCTGACTGGAGCGTGAGAAGTGTCCTCCTCCATCTCTCACTGCCTTCCTCAGGCTGCACACGGGCTAAAGAAAGCAGCACCACCTCCCTCTGTCTGAAACAGTGTGTGGGGGGGAACTGAAACTGGTGACAAGCCACCAGAGAGGTGACACACACCACAGTGCCACCACAACAGGGTGCAGTTCAGCCTGGCCACCTCCCGCTCGGTGCACGCTCTGCAATGCAGCAGATTTTCTTCTGTGGGTGGCCTGCCAAGAGCTACACTAGTTCAAAAGCACAAAGGCAAGCCAGGACCTGCTTCTGGCAGGGACATCTCATTTGTTTCAGCTATGGTCCCACTGGGTTTTTCATTCTCCATGCTGAGGATTGTCTGCGTTCATTGTGCATCTCCTGATGCCTTGAAGTCCAGCCCAAGCTGCCAGACAGTCTGCAGCTGGGCTGCTGCGTCCCACAAGTCCCTTCTGCTGTCTGGGCACAGATCAGGGTATAACACATGCACAGCTTGTAGGAAGCACCAGACAGACCAAGTGTGGCCAAGCTGGTCACTCCTGCAGCCCCATGAGGCTGGGTATGTCAGGAGCTCTGGTTTTGTGGCCATGTCCTATGCTAGGTGGACCTTCACTTCTTCCCACCATGTCTTCTCCCCAGCTGACACCGTTTGACGTTTGTGTTGCTCTAACCCTTTCTCTAGTCACAGCCTAAAGAGAGAACAAGCTGCTCTGCTCCACACTGCTTCTCAAGAGACTTGTGGCCATTTTTCCAAGCCAACACTGCCACAGTGGCAAACACTGTGGTCTTAATGAAGCCCCGTGGGCAATAGCCACCACAAAAGCAGAGAAGCAGCAGCCAGGCAGCACCACAGCTCTGCACAGCTGAACTACTACTCGAGGAATGAAGAAATAAATTCCATTTTATGTGACCCTGCATTTGCCTTCCTCCACCCCCTCTTCGCTGTCTGGAGCATAGATGCTGTGATGGATTTGTCCCCAGGAATGTGAGGCAGGTTAGCTCTGAACTAGCTCTGCTCTCTCACGCAGCCCAGTGCCTGCAAAACTCCACATTGCTACCAGCTGAACCAGCGGATGCTGAGTCTGTCTCTGAGGCTCTTCTGGGTCACAGACCAGCACAGCTGATGGGGCAGGGGTGCCCTTAGAGCAGAGCGGGAGCATCAGCGGCGGCATTGCTTCAGGAGAGCAACACACGTCTGGCCGCAGCAGGGAAAAGAGAATGAATAAATGCACTCACTTCCAGCTGAAGGCTGACTTCAGCAAACAGCGTTTGACCTGATGCCAACCCCAGAATCGACAGATGTTGAGGGGAAAAAAAGCAACCCAACAACAAAAGCCCGAAGTGAAGAATTCCCATAGTCACAGAGAGAAGATTCATGAGGCCTTGACCCACAGGATTTTTTTAAACCCTATCCTTTAACATAACCAAAAAGAGGGCAGTCAGGAGATAGGCATCCCAGCAGTTGAAGGGACCTTCATCCAGCCAAGCTTTGAAACAGTCCTGAAACCGTTCCTATGAGGTAGCTTCTGGGATGACCCAGCTGTGAGCAGCCTCTCTCCATACCCCAGCCTCTGCTGAGGCAAGGATCCTGCTGTTGCCAAACTTCCCAGCTTTGACAGGGGAGGTTTAGGTTGGACATTTGGAAGAAGTTCTTCACTGAAAGCGTGGTTAGGCACTGGAACAGGCTGCCCAGGGAGGTGGTGGAGTCACCATCCCTGGAGGTGTTCAAAAAACAAGTAGGTGTG
Organism: Coracias cyanogaster; assembly: GCA_033124195.1. NCBI lineage: Eukaryota > Metazoa > Chordata > Aves > Coraciiformes > Coraciidae > Coracias > Coracias cyanogaster. Next base: position 14,037 of record JAVSBS010027337.1, on the reverse strand, counting down.
GTACTTTGGGACATGGTCTAGGGGTCAGGGAGATGCTGGGTTGAAGGTTGGACTTGATGATCCTAGAGGTCTTTTCCAACCTACATGATTCTGTGACAGAGGATAGCAGTGTGAGGCATCAAGGAGAATTTATGCGGAATGCATCCACCTCTCACGAACAACAAGCTGCCTTCCAACATCACGGACCAAACCTGTCCACCAGGAAGAGCAGCACACCCTGGTTGCACCACTGAGTCAACCAGTAAGTTGGGCTCCTGCTTTTAAGAGGAAAAGAGTTTTTGCAACCATAGTGCCTGGCCATGGCTTGCTAGTTAGCATGGGAGTGGTTGCCATGGCACTGCAAAGTAGGAAAATTTCTGGGCTGATCCGGGATTAAGCATCGGCTTCCCAAAGACCAGGCTCCCCTCACCAAGCAGGTTTCTGCCAGGCCCTGCTCTGCTTTGTGTGTGTATATCCAGGTGCCAAGGAAACAGCTCAGGAAGAGGTCCAGGAAACACGGGGGTGGGCTGAGTGCAAGACCTCTGCAAGCTTTTCTTGCAGGGAAACAGGTGTGTTGCAGGCAGAGACATTGAACCTCTACAGGTCTCCCTCCTTTCAAGCATCTTTTTCGCTCAGTGGTTTGTGGCCCTCAAAGCCAAGGGATAAGGATGGTCCCCTCATCTCTGTGTCAAATTCTCCCCACCCTTATTGGCGTGGGAAGCAGAGATGTTGTAAGCAATGCTGCAGGGAGCCTCGCTCTCCATGTAATGGACCCACAGAGCTTCTCAAATGACTCTGGCTAAGAGGGACTGGTGACCAGCAGCTGCTTCTCAAGAGTCACAGAGTGTAAGGCCCATGGGGTGTACAGTGCCAAGCAATCTGCCCTCTTGCAAACCCAGCACTGGCCACCTCTGCCAAGCCCACCATTTCCCTTTGAGCAATGATTTTGATGTGTTGATTTGGAGATTTCCAGCCGTGGAGAACCTCCTGTCCACCAGTTACCTTAGATGGCTGGTCGCAGTGGTTCACAGCCTCTACCAGTTAAAAACAGGAGGGGACCTGACCGAGTCTGAACGTATCTGGCCTGTGTCCCAGATGACTGGATGCAGTTCAGTTTTCTCAGTGTGGCTGGAGAGTTGTTCACTCCTTGGCACCTCTTTGCATCTACCTTACCCAGGTCAGCTCTAGCTTCTGCACTTCACCACTGCTTCGGGCACAGCTCTGTCTGGTCGGCCCCAGTGGCTTTGAAGAGCCATGCTCTGTTCCCTGCTCCAATCCCCTTGATTTCCCTCAAGGCCATAAGTTACATGAGATCTTCTCAGATGTTCAAACAACAGAAGAGCCACCCCAGGGCTGGGAAGGGCCAAACCAGCATCCTGCCTCTGCCAGGCAGATTCCTCTAGAAGAAATCATACTGTGGGTGCAAGATGGACACACAGGTCCTGTGAATGCTAAAATACGGGTGTATTTTTGTTAGAACTCAACATCATGTACTGTCAGAGTCTCAAGTGACCCCCAGCACACACATTTTTGGTGATCCTGGTAGTGCCAGCAGCCTGGGACCTCAGTTCCACTTGTCCTACCTTCTTGCTGCCCATGAGTGGAGGCAGGTAATCTGTCCTCAGAGCATCTCATCCTTCCCGAGAGAGACTGTTTTCAGCCTGGAGACAGATCTTTTCATTGCATTCAGGTCCAATACGCAGCTTCTTCTCCCCAGGAGCATCAGATGCCTGGGAACACTCTGGGCATCTGCAGCTCCCTGTGCTGGAGGTGCATGGTGGCAGAGAAAGCCTGGGTCTGCCTTGTCCTTGAGGCCAAACCCCAGGCAAGCAGGTTGTTGAATCCCTGTGATAACCTCTCATAAGCACTGATAAACCCAAACCCCATTAAGAGCCTTTTGCAGGACCTCAGTGACCTACCAGCTGCAGACCTTACCACCAGCTTCCATCTTGAACATCTCTGCAGCCATTTCATCTCTGCTCGGGTTATCTCACCAAGGCTGTTTTCTGATTTAGGTTGAACCTCCTCCTCAGTATGCAGTGCCATCAGAGAAGCCACTTTGCCTTTCAGCTGCCAGTTTTGTGGACGTCTTTGAAATGCCAGCTCCTGCCAGGTGGGACACCGCAGAAACCCTGAGCAATGGAAGAGCCGCAGGGATGATCCACCTAATCCCTGAGCTACAGCTGGATCTCAAGAGGAGCAAGAGAGGGAGATCTGGGAGATGCGTGTGAGATCTGACAGGCTCATAACAAACCCAGCTGGCTGGCACACACACCAAGCCCAAAACACCGCAGGCCACCCCCCTCCCACCCTCCTGATACCATCACACCCCTCCGCATTTAATTAAAAAAGGATTAAAGCAGGCTGCAAGGACGTGGGCGACGGCTGAGGTCAGGGGGTGCCTCGTAAACCTCTGCCAAGCCCCGCAGCTGGTGTTGGGACAGTGGGCTGTCTTCTCATGATGCCAGCTTCTCCAAGATGAAGGCAGGTCTAATCTGAGACCCAGGCAACTTCTCCGGGCTGCTTGCCTGTCCCAGTGCTGCTCTGTAAGGAGGGCTGCAGGGCAAGGATGGGAGCAGCGGAACAGGAGCCTGCAGGGAAAGGCTCATGCTGCTGATAAGAGAGCGAACAACGGTGATGGCATTCCTCCGAGGCCTCCGGCACCATCCTGCTGGCCCTTCCTGGAGCTTGTCTTTGGCTGTGTCTCCTGCCAGAGCTCACACCTTCATCTCACAAGAGCCACGTGCAACTGTCCCAGCCCTTGCAGTGAGGCTTGGCTTGGGCAAGCAGTTCTGTCACAACAGGGCAGGCCGTTCCAGCCCGCTCTTTGTTTCCCAAAATATGAGTGTTTCTGCAGGGCAGAGCTCAGAGGCTTTTTCCAGCCAGCCAGATGGGAGTCACACAGGTCCTTCCCAGACCTGATCTCACAGAAAGCCCTGGGAACGTGTCTGTGGATGAGGCACAGTGCCAAGGAGTCCCCCATCTTAGCTGGCTGGAGGACCCATGGTCATAGATGGCTGGAAGTCAGCTCCACACAGGGGTTAACCCTGGGATTAAAGCCTCAGTGACTTTCACCTTCAAGGGGGACACTTAATCACAAGAAGGCAGAGAAAACCCTAGCTGACCCTGAGGCCGTTTCTCCTCTGTGCAGAGGTCATAGAACCGGATCATAGAACTGTTTCGGTTGGAAAAGCCCTTTAAGATCATCAAGTCCAATCATGAACCCAGCACCGCCAAATCCACTAAACCATGTCCCTAAGCACCACATCTACAAGGTCCCAAGCTCCCTGTGAATCCCAGAGGTCTCTGGGAGCAGAGTCTATGCATATGTGGGTAGCTCCCACATGGAGAGAAGCAGAGGGCAAAGCTCAGCAGGAAGGGTAGGGGCAAATGGAGGGACTGTGAAACCTGGAATTTGCTAGCACAGAAAGAAGGACATGTGTCCAGGTCTGAAACCCACTCCTGAGTGATGGACACACTGCGTGGTATAGCAGGAGAAGAGACGTCTCAGGCTGGTGGATGGACCATGCTGCAGCAAGGTTCCCACTGGAGCCCTTGGGCTCTCATCTTGTATTGCTACAGGGAGAACTGACCTGCAGGACACAAGCTGGTCCCTCGTCAGCAGATTCATGGTCCACCCAAGCCTATAACATGGGGCCAGTCCCCACAGGGAGGACAGGTGAGTCCATGGCAGGTAAATGCTCCCCATTTTACCCAAATCAGTCTCACATCCCCTAAAGCAATTCAGTTCAGCCCCAAACCCACCACTTTCAAAGTGGCTTGGCCATAATGAGCCTGAAGAGCTCAAAGAACCTCAAAGAGCTTTTTCACTCTTTCTGCTGTGAATTTATTGCCTCCCCCTCCATGGTCTATGAGAGTCCTGCTCCTCTCAGTGCAGGCCGCTCTGCGCAGGATCCAACCTCTCTTTTAGGTATGTCTAAATGCTCCCAGTCTCAGCGACCATGGTAGTTGCTGCTGTTCCCTAACCAACCCATCGTCCTGTCACCCAGCCTTGGAAGGTTTGCTCTCTCCTTGCCTTGCACTTGCCAGAGACCAGCTGATTCATCCACTATCAGCCTCAGGCAGCCCACGCAGCCACTGATGACTGAGTTACTTCACAGTTAAGCAGAGCCTTAAATCTTTGCAGCACTTAACATGTATTGACTAATTAATCCAAGCACCTATCTGAGGTAGGTTAGTTCAGTCTTGCATGTAGCTTCCAAACATGCCCATGGCTGCCTCGTGGGTCGGAGGCAGGGGCAGGTCTGCAGAGGTTATCACCATCCACACAGTGGATCCACCATCCACACAGTGGGTCCACCATCCCCACTGCCCACACCACCGAGGGACCCATGCAGCACTGCCCGTGTCGTAGGCCCCACCGCAACTTCAGAGGTCACTGGGCCCAGGGGACCATGTCCAAAGCCCAGGACGTTTGCAAAGTTTGCCTTTGAATGGACTTTTCTCCTGCATGGTTGCTTCATTCCCGGGCTCTCCCACCACCGTTGTGGCACCCTGCGCATCCAACAGCTGAAGCCAACCTGCTGGTACAAGCAACAAGCTGCCTGAAGCTCTGCCAGACCTCGAGTGCAGGTGGAAAAAACCTTCCCCTGGGGTCCCGCTGGCAGCCAGCCACAAGCCCTGCTGATGCAGGAGAACAAACCTGGCCTTCAGAACAGTGACAGGAGATGCAGCTGCCCTGCTGCATCCTCCTTAAGTGCCACCGGAATGAGCAAGGCTTTCCCCGCAGCCTGACGTCTTCAGCCTTTTCACACAGGCTGCCTCAACCCACATCCCAGTCTTGGCTGGCAGCAGGGACCAAGGCCACACGTGGCAGGCAGGGAACCCGCTCCCCACGTGGATGAGCTGCACAGGAGCCTTGGGCAGAGCAGCAGGCTGGGGAGATGCAGGGATGCACCCAAGGTTATGCAGAGAGTCCATGGCAGAGGTCAGTACCTAGGTGATTCCAAGCCCTGGGCTTCACGAGAAGAAAAGGGAGGAGGTCTGCTGTAGCCACAGCAATGGGTGGAGACTCAGAGAGCTGAGCAGGGTTCTCAGCCCCACAAGCCTTGCGGCCTGGTCCTGAGCAAATCATCTTAACTTTTCCCTTTTTCCTCCAGCGCAGTCACTTCTCACCTAGCCAAGACTAAAGGAAAATGCCACATCCTTGTGCCACGCAGGTTCCCAACCATTAGCTAAGGCCAAGGCAGACATTAAAACTCCTGGCCATGCCATGGACCTTGTGCACTAGAGAGTACAGGATCCCCCCAGCACCAGGACTGAGACCCCAGAGGTCTGTGATGCTGTTTGACCCCCTGCCACCAAAAAGGTTTCAGCCCATCAGAGTCCTCCAAGCAGCTCATGCCCTTTCCCTGCCTCCCTGTCACCCCAGGGCTTCAGCACAGTGACATCCTCCCCCTCCCTGCCAGGCAGGTGATGAGGCTTGAGAAATGCTTGATGTGAAGGACCTGGCAGCAGAACGGCACTTTGTGTACCTGGGGAGTCGCAAACCAGCCAGCCGGAAGAGCGCTTAATCTGAACAACCTTGCTCAGAAAAGCCAGGACCAGGGGAGTCAGGATCTGCTCAAACCACAGGAGTCCATAACAGCAAGGTACCGGCTGGAGTCAAAAAGCATCCGTGTGCACGTTATAAAGGTATCTCTGCTGCTCAGAACGGTGCCCTTCATGTGCCCTCCAGCTCACGCTGCTGAGGACGGGGTTCCTGCCTACCCCGTGGAGACACCATTTGCTTGCTTTTTAACAGGCGTCTAACAAACCAAAGGGTAGGAGAGAAACTTCCTCTCCCTGCGCAATTCACCCCAGAAAATCGCGCGTTGTAAAGCAGAGCAGCTTGTGTAGACCAACACTTTCCCTCTGGGTTATAAACCATCATGTATATTAGGATGGATTTTTTTTTTTTTTTTTCCTCCCTTGCCTGAATATGTGCTGATCTCATTCATCTTGGGAAAAGCACGGGGTGTTCTCATCCAGGCTATACCTGGCAAGCTGCATACACTGTGACAGAGGGAGCGAACTTCGGAGCAAGCTCTGCAGTGGCTGCTGCTGGGCTTCTTGTGGTTTATTTCTCGAGCGAGAGGCCGCCTTCTTCACCTGGCATTCTTGAGAGAGATGAAGGGTAAGTCAGCAAATCAGCTTCATGCGCTGCAAACATCCTCTGCTTTCAGCCATGGCAGAATTGGCTCAGGTCGGGATTTGCCGGTAGCTGGGTGAGAAGCGTCTGCAGAGCTTTCTCCCCCACCACAAAAAAAAAAAAACCAAAACCCAAAAAAACCAAATCCCAAGCAAATGGTTTTAACGTGCTGCATGGAGGCAGGCTGCAGGAGCTGTGGTACTCGGCATGGCTCAGCAAGCACTGCCGGGGAAACCAACGGGGAACGTTCCTGATGCTATTTTAGACACCGGCAGAAAACGCGAGCTAGCAACACCGAATTCGACGGGGCTGCACAAAGCCAAGAGCAGCGGCAGAGGCATGAGCTGCCTGCCCGTAGAGCAGGGATCCCACACACCGCAGAGCGAGCTCCTCGCACTGATGTGTGGGCTGCTCGCTCGCTCGCTGGGTTTGGTGGTAGATTTGCAAACCGTGCCGTCGCTTTGACATGTCAGCTGGCGAGCCGGCGTCCGGATGCCTCGGTGTCACGCAGGCACCTCCGTTTCATCCCTGGGGAGAGCAGCTTCTTAGATCCGCTGGCCAGGGTTAGAAATGAATCGCAGCTAAGCTGTTCAAAGGGATCCGCACTGCTGCCAACGTGAGTGCTCCACGCCTGCCAGGGCAGGTGGAAGTTGCATGCCTGGCTCCAAGGGGGGATGCAGCTCTTGCCGGGTGACTGCCGAAAGACACCCCTGCTCTGCCGGCTCTCTCTGGAGCCTCTTGCCTTGCTTGCTTGGGAGAGGATGGAAAGAAGGGCACGTTGCGGGATTGCTGCAGCCGGTGGGTGCTGCTAAAGGCAGGATGTGAGATTAAAGGTGGTATCTGAGACTAAAGATACCGCGGCAACCTCTAGCTAAAGAATAATGAATATTGCAGCGCTGGCTACCGCAGGGAATGTCCCCTTTGTAAGTCATGCTGTTTGGAGCAAGAAGACCAATTACGCGGATTCTGCTGCAGCTCGTTTTGGTCGGGTTAATTTGGGAAGAGGATGTTGGCTGGCAGCTGAAGGAGGCAGCCTGGGAGGCTGGTTAAGATGCAGAATTACCAGACGAGGCTGGTGTTTGGAAATGATATAATAATCTCAAGGCAGGGGAGCGCGGTTCAGTTTGATTTACCTTCTGAGATAGTCAGGAGGGGAGAGACTTTTGCTTAGAAGGATGAAAAAAAAACATTTTCAAAGACAGCGCCTGTTTTGCAAAGCCCAGACACCACACCGATGGGCATTGCTGAAACCAGCCGTCTCGCCTGCCAGCTGAACGCCAGGCCTTTCCAGAAACGCTGCTTGTGCAAGCACAACGGGTCAGGAGCAGGGGAGGTTTTTAATGCCCGGGTTTTGTGCGTGGGCACGTTTGTGTGTCTGTGTTTGGGGAGAGGAGGCGTGAGCTGCTCGCTATACCCCGAGTCCGACTCTGCAGCCATCGTATTAATGCGGTGACAGGTATTACGCAGGGCTGTGCTTTTAAAATGAGAGCCCGGGCTGAGTTTAACGTGATGACCATTCCTGGCACTTTCAGTGCTCACAGTCTCGGGCATCCCATTGATAAAATTGGTGCCTGTTTCTCAAATCTGGTGGCAAATGCCCCGGGCTGCCAGGGGACCTCCTGCGTGGATGCGGCAAGGATGCGAGGTCTGAGTGGATACGCAACTCCAGCTCGGGTGACATAGTGAAAATGCCAAGGAGGGCAACTTGGCCGTGTTGATTGGGACAGGATGGAGATCAGAAAGGAGGGAAATAGCAGCAAATCCTTCCAGAGAGGAGGCGACCTGGGATCTAAAGGGAGAAATGGTGTTTGTGTGTGCTGGGACAGTTCTGGCGTGTGGAGGGGGTGAGGGCATGGTGAGTACGTACCCATATGGCGGCACGGACTGCTCCCTGCACTAACTCAGCTCTGTCTCTGCTCTCCAGGGAGTGCACAAAGCCACAAATGAGAGATTTTGCATGCTTGTGAGAAAAGGGACCTTTGCTCCTTCCCCACTTCTCTATGAAACTTCGCATTGCAAACTCTGCTTCAGCTCTTCTTCCAGAGGGAAAAGAGCAGTCGGTGTGAAGGCAGATTTTTTTCAAAGAGTAGCACGAGGAACCTAAAGCACAAAATTCCTCCTGCATAACTTTGCTGTGGTCTAATGCCCAGTGGCTGCTTCAGGACAGGTCGTAACCAAACTGTTCAGCAGCGCAGGGGCACTTCCCCTGCAGAAGCAGCAGTCTGCCAAGGATTGCTACTTCATTTTCTTTCACTGCAGTTTTTGCACTAAATTCATGGTCTGTGTTATTTGGTTTAATGCTGTTGAGGACAAAGGGCCCTCTGTACTGAGCAACCATATTAAAACATGCCTCTTAAACCTCACCCCGTGAAACCACAGGGGCCAAATGCTGCAGGCTTTGGTGGCAGTCGTGCTGATGTTTCTGGTCTTGAAGGTTACAGGAACCGAGCATAGAACAACGTCCTGTTGTCAGAAAGGCTGGAGGTCTGGTGGTAGGAGAGCAAGAACAATGCATGAGGGAAGGCTTACAGCTCTCTGGCTTGCAGGAGACCTTCCAGCTTCTACCTTCAGCCTTCACCTAAGGTGGGAATGGAGACAGTGTGAGAGATGTGCCTTCATGGCTCGTTGATAGTTTGCCAACCAGGGGTTGGAAGGAGACTCCAGCTAAGAACGAGGCATTCCTGTCATTTATTTCCTCCAGCACGTAATGCTGATTCATGATCTAGATCTCCAGGCATCTCTTTGCCCACCTCTGAAGCATGGTCATTGCTTTGCTTGGCAGGGATCGGAAACCTAGTTACCATCTGCTGTTGAACTGGGTGTAGCATTTTAGCCATCCCTCCTTCCCACCATGAAGGGACCAAGCACCACTAGCAAACTGAGTCGGGCTGAGCTTCTCTCCTGGACTGACCTCCGTAGGGTGCCTCTATCTGCCATGAAGTCATGTGTCAGTGCAAGCTGCTCTGAGAAGATGGATCCAGACCCAAAACTAGGTGAGGGCAAAGTCCTCCAACACCCCAGAGCACAGGGGATTAGATCACATGCAAAGCAAACACCTTGACGGCGGCTGCACGCATACACTGAAGCAACCACATAGCCTGCGGCTCCAGTACAAACACACTGACCTGAATGTCAGCCAGATCACGTTTTACGAGAATGCACCGTTCTTGAGCAATTTTTCCAGCACATCCCACGCAAACAGGTTTTCCTTGGACACCGCACGGCAGCATTTACCATCTCATGCCAGCTTGGTTTTTTTCTAATCATAAGGGGTGGGAGGACTCTCATGTATCACATGTATCACCAGCCCTAAACCGTTTCATGTGACCAGTTCTGCTGAATTCAGGCAAGATCCCACCTTTCCACAGAAATCTGAGGCCTTCAACCTGGCACATATATTCCTGCCTAATAACATGTCCTTCCTCTTCTCCTCACTGCAACAGCCTTCCCAGGAAGGGCAAGCTGACTCTTCCCAGTTTCCACACAGTGGGTTCCACTGCAGAAGCAGTACTGATCCTTCAACACTGACACTAGGTATTAGTGTCCATATTTTGCTAAAATAACTAAATTCTTGGTGGTAAGAAGGGGATGAGGAGGGAAAATGGGTAGTGTCTGTAAAGTCGAGGGTGACATCCCACACAATTCTGCCCCAACAGCCTGTGCCCAACTCTGACCTGGAGTTTGAGCTACTGTGAAAACAGGGAGGTTCTAAGGCATTATTTGGCCCAATTTATCAACTTCCACTGTAAAACAGTAACTCAAGGGAGCCAGGATGTATCACCAGATACATTACTTGTATTCTTGGTTAGTGACAAGTCATCAATGTGTGCTTTTTGTTCCTAGGAGAATGAAATGGTCAGAGTTTCTCCCTTCCCACATAGGAGAGCTGGAGGGATGTTTCTAGGGAAGCAGCTCTGCTCCCTGGCAGACTCTCCTTTTTGATCTGAGCTTGCAATCTCCTCGGGTCCTTCATTTCTGTATGCAGGAGGAAAAAGGAAGCAAAAGCAACATTGCGTCTCCCACTAGTCTGCTCCTTGGTACCCTGTACGTTGGCTTGATTTGAAGAGCAGTGGAAAAATTATATTTATGCCAGACAACCTACAAATATTTCGTATGTTGTCTAATTCAGTAGAAAACTAATAGTCTAGTTTTCCTGACCAAATTTGATAACCTTGAAAAGTCCATTGATTTTAACCTGCCAAAAAAAGGACTGGGGGAGATAAAACTTGAACGTTCCAAAAAAAAAACAACAAAAAAAATTGAGTAGAAATTGAGCATTTTCCTTTCTTTGCAATGTGATGCACTAAATAATGCTCAGAAGTGGCAAATGCCTAGGGAATAGTGTTTCATCACACAGTTTTACAAGGGAGAGAAGAAGCAAATCCTTTAGTCATGCAAAGGTGGGTTGAGCCCTGACCCCGCACAAAGCTGGAGGCAGACTGGGTAACCTTCTAGGTCATCATAGAATCATATCATAGAATGGTTTGGGTTGGAAGGGACCTCAAAGATCATCTAGTTCCAAGCCCCCTGCCATGGCAGGGACACCTCCCACTAGACCAGGTTGACCAAGGCCTCATCTACCTTGAGCACTTCCAGAGAGGGTATGAAAACAAGGGTATGCTGGGAAACAGCAGGAGCATCCACAAGAAGCAGGGAGAAATACTGCTACCATTAAAATAATAGAGTATCTCCTAACTAGTCGAGGTCTGTGTGATGGTGGCTCCTTCTGGTTCACTCATTGTGTGCCAGTTCAGCCATCATCATTTTATGCTCGTCACACAGGTCAACACTGAACTCAGCAACATCCCCTCACAAGTCTTCTTCCAGACACTCCTGCCATGGGTTCCTGTGGGCCCAGCTCCTCCGCTGCCCACTGTGGTGCCAGCAGCGCCTGCTGGACACAGCACACAGAGACGGCTCCTCAGTGGCTCTTCACATGGAAGGACACCACTGAGAGCTCAGCAAGGTGTGACCAGCCCCAGCAGAAGCCACACCAACAGGAAACTCCTGCAACTGATCAGCTCCTGGTTGCTACCATCCTGGCCTCGCCCACCACCCTCCACTCATTCACAGGTCAGCTCCAGCTGGGGCCCCAGCACTTCAGCTTGTTAATTCTGCGCACTGTAGATGTTTGATACCTCATCAGACATTTGAAGGAAGGTATTTGTGGCCATGAATCTCAACCCTCTTAGAATGTTGTTTCAACCGTCTTACGTATTTGGCAGTAGAAGATGGCACAAGACAGCACTGAATTTGCTGTGTGATGCCGGAGGCAGTCGCTGGAGCCTGAGGAGGGAGGGTTTAACCCCAGCGGTGCCGGTGAGCAGAGCTGTGCCGTGTGAGTGAGGGCAGTCCCGGGGATGATGTTAACACTGCTTTGGATGAACTTCGACATAAGAGGAAACTAGGTTTTTAGCGCTTTATATAACGGCGAGCTGGTGCAGCGTGCGGAAGACAGTCCTGCGTTAATTGAATTTCCTGCCTTAGTGAATGGCCTCTAACTGCTGATCCAAAGGGAAAGAAACGCAGCTCCTGCCAGGAGAGCGCTGCAGCCTGAGAACCGGGACGCGGGAACCGAGGCGCGTCACCCCTGCTGCTGAGGGCGTTTGCAGGCAGCGGCGCGAAGGTCGCTTTAGAAGGCGAGCTTTGAATGTCGCCTCTTCTCTGTGCGTTCAGAGGTTTTGCCCCTCGCAGTTCACGCGTGCGCACAAGCGGCTCACCGAGGGCTCCCTCCACCCGGGGCCGCGGTGCTGAGGGCGCCCGCCGCGTTCCGCTGCCGGGCTGAGCCCGAGCACGGCGTGCGCTCCTGCAGGGACCCTCTCCATCCCCTCCAGTTCTTTCGTGAGCTCCAACCGGGCCCTGTCCGCGAGCAGAGCCCCGCCATGTCGCCAAATCTTGCCTGTTCCCCCCGTTCTCCGCGGTGACGCGAGGGCCGAGCCACGGGGAGGGGGGCCAGGCGACACCGCCCGTCGGCCTCTGATGACGTAGAGGGCGCTGATTGGTGAGCGGGCGGGGCGCTGCAGCCGCCCGTGAGGACGGGCAGGGGCGGGGCGGGGCGGGGCGGACGGAACGGAGCAGCCTCCCTGCCGTCCCCGCCGCCGCAGCAGCAGCCCAGCCATGGCGTACGGTGGCCTGGCGGTGCCCTTCATCGTCATGAGCGTTTTCTGGGGGATGGTCGGCGGCGTCCTGCCGTGGCTCGTACCCAAGGGGCCTAACCGCGGGTGAGTGGCCGGGGGCGGCGAGAGGCCGAGCCCGCTGTGAGGGGGGCGGTGGGCCCCTTTTCTTCCCCCTCAGGTGTTGGGGGGGCAGTGTGTCGGGAGGGCCCCAAGGCGGCGGCGGCGGCGGCCTGGCGGAGGCAGCCATGCCCTTGTGGGCCTGGCGGGCAGCAGCGGCCTGTGCGGCTCCGGCTCTCGAGTTCCCCTTTCCCCCGCCATCACAGGCCGGCGGCCGCCGCGGAGCCCTGCAGCGCCGTATCCGCCGTGCTCGCCGTTCTGCCAGGCCCCGCCAGGCCCCGCCGCCTCCTGCCGCAGTGGTTCTGCGGGCTCCTCGTCGCCGGACTGGCGCAGCGCGGAAAGCGGGCGGGCCCTGGGCGCAGTGACCTGTGCCAGCCGAGATCCAGCCAGCGGCGGGAGGCAGGAGCAAACGCCTGTGAGGCTTCCTGAGGGCGCAGCCGGGGCTGGAGCCGTGTCCCCGGCTTCGCGTTTTCCGTTCAAGCCCTTGGAATGTCTGCATGCACAGCGTCCTGTGGCAAGGAGGTCTACGGTGTTTGAACAATAACTGCCTTTTTCTTACTTGACTTCTTCTAATTTAGTCCACCACCCTATCGTTTCACGCTGGATAAGACTGAAAAAGTTGCTGTAGTAGATCTTATCTGTGCTTAAATATGTGCTAGTGGCCTTGTAGCTGTAGTAGTCTAAGGACAAAAGTGGGTCATCAAAGCAGAGACATTTTCCTGTAGTGATTGTAGCTGCTCAGATTATAAACTAGACAAGTTTTTGTCTTTCTCTTTTCTCTAGGAGATAATGACTACTTAATCTCTCTTCTTCTCTCTGACATCCCCTCTACTCCACAGGTACCAACTGTCTTTTCTCTTGGTTGTTTAGCTACACTTAGAGGAATTTTCCTCAAGTTCTATTTAGCTCTCCTATTTATTGCCTCAGTTTCAAACCTGGTATGTGTTTCATGCCTGAAAATTTGCCTGTCGTTAGAAACAGTCTTCCAGGCATATACTTAAAGTATGTGGGAAGTCTGTGGGTCACCCACAGATGTTCTGTTGTGATTGTTTAACAAATATGAATAGAGCACCACAGTGTTCTGATTCTACAGCACGTCTATTGTAATGCTGTGTAGTCTGTTAACTTCTCATCTTCTTAAAAAACAACAAAACTCTATCCAAGACCTGTTTCTGAAGAGGATTGTTCATTTTCTAACAAAAAATTAGATATAAACTTTAACTGATCTAAGAATTCACATTGCATAGGTTAAAACTCCCAAACAATGACTCTGGGACTCCTCCGAAAGGAGGGGTTCCTGAAGCTTAATGCAGGCTATGTTAGCTTTGTAGCATTAGTTGGAAAGTTGACAGGGTGAAATGTGTATTGATAGATGAGAAATACTTAATGTTGTTCATATCACTAAAGGGCTGATAGTTACTGACCTAGCATGAGTTTTTATTACTCAGCTTGGAGGGGAAGTGCATTGAGGAAAATCCTTTTTCTATAATTACAAGAAAAAAAAAAAGAGGGGAAAAGGAAAGAAAAACTCCTCCACTTTGCTACTAAGTTCCATGAGCTGCACAGATCACTCACTGTTAGAAAATCTCATTTCCTTCCTCCCGTTTCGAAATCCTGTCTGTATAGCTGCAGTTTTACCATCTTCAATTTCAAGAGCTGCTTGGTTCTTGCTTC
>JAVSBS010027333.1:36430-62574 GCA_033124195.1 Coracias cyanogaster | reverse complement strand
GTCTGGTGCTGTACTGTCTTTATGGCTAACTCACAGTCCCTAGTCCCTCCTTCATACTTCTGTGTACTTCTTTACATTGCAGTGTGGCCTGTCAAAGGTGCCACTTTTAGCAAGCATTGTTCTAGAAAGGGACAACACTGCTTGCTAAATAGCATAATATTCTCATAAAACCTGATAAAATCACCACAGACAAAGAAAAGAAAGCCAGCTCTCAAGTGGAAATATTTTTTTTCTTTAATTTTGAAAATTTAATTTCGGCTAAAGATCTTGCTGACAGTCCATTTTCTACAAAGCATATATACAGTTACTGGAAATGCTTTCTCTGGGTACTTGCTTCTCTTGGATTAATAGCAAAAAGCTCAACATCTCTAAATAGAACCAATCATTTAAGAAAAGTACTGGCAGCATATTCATCTGGTTTTACATTTGGATCTACCACTAACTTAAAAATCCTAGGTAAAATTAAATAATCTATAAACTACTGTCTCTAGGGAGGAAAAAAACCCCAAACAACAAACCAAAACAAAAATAAAACCATGAGAGCAATAATAATACTAAAATTTACCTTTCAGATCAATGAATTATAATTGTCATTAATATCAGTGCAAAAAGTTATTTATATTCAAGACAATCTACTTCTATACTTTTAAATATAACCGTTATCTTGGCACTTACTAGAGACATTATAATTATAGATATACTGTCTACTCCAAACTCAGTATAAACTGAGTCTATAAGGTGGAAAAGTTTTCCAGGAAAAGCCACAATTCTAGGTTCATATTATTTCAGGAAGCTTAATGCACATCTGTGTCATGAAAGCAATCTGAAACTTTTTCTTCTAGAGTCTTCTCCAGGAGAAGAGTCTCTTCAGAAAACATCCAGATGACATTCACTATGTAGCATTAAGAAGTTTTCCAAATTGTCATTTAATTTTTTTAAATGTTTTGTACCACAGCCACTTGGATGAGGTCTCTCAAATTACCCGTTCAGTGCTTGTACTCTTTGAATCAGCACAGCAGGCAGTCTTCATGCAACAATATTATCCTCTTCCTCTAGTACCTGCAGGATGTCATTTGCAATATATTTGTTTGGTTTTCCTGCTATAGTATGCACTTGTGATGGTTCAGCCATCATCATTTTTATGTTGCCATCAGTTGCCTGATCACACAGGCCAACGCTGAACTCAGCAACTTCCCTTCAGAAGTCTTTCAGACAGCCATAGGTTCCTGTGGACCCAGCAACTCCGCTGCCCACTGTGGGGCTAGCACAATCTGCTGGACACAATGGACAGAGGTGGCTCTTTCAATGGCCCTTCACATGGAAGGACACCACTGAGAGAGTCAGCAAGATGCAACCAGCCCCAGCAGAAGCCACACCCAACAGGAAACTCCTCCAACTGATCAGCTCCTGGTTAATATAATCCTGGCCTCACCCACCACCCCAACCATGACAACCTGGGTGAGGGCAGAGCCACAAGTGGCCCAGGTTCTGCCTCTGAAACATAAAGCCAATAGGAAAAACAAAACATTCTGCTAGGTTGTGACTCATTCACAGGTCAGCTCCAACTCACCTCCAACTTGGAGCCCACAACTCAGGCCCCAGCACTTCAGCACTGCAATATTTCAGCCTCACTTCCTACAGCATTAGTGAGTATATTTAACTGTACTGAACAGGGTTAAATAAATTCTGTATCTATGAGATTCTCAACAGCCTACAATGGAAGGATTCTGCAAAGACAGTGCTATGAATTACATGCTTCACTTCTCTTCCTGTGCTAGACAGCTCTGCTAGACAGCAGAGTTTAGACTCTGCTGAAGGAACGGGGCAGTGGCACACTAAAAATTCAGCTTTTAGCAGGAGTGAGCAAGAACAACAGCAAAGGCAACAAATATGCAGGAAAGAGTAAAAAGAGCATTGGTTTTTTGAGCTTATTCAGTTATCAATCTTTCAAAGATCTCGGTTGCTTTCTTAGAAGACTGATGAGCTTGAAACTCCGTGTGTTGACCCCTCGGCTTCCTCAGTGAACCTCCTGCTGATGGAGCTCAGGGCCTCCTGCAGCCACTTACGAAACCAGTCAATAGCAGTGCTGTTAACTATGGCTGGGAACTTCTGAGCTTGCCCTCGCAGCGTGGCACCAGCGGGAGAGAAACACAGAGTGATCTGTGGAAAGAAGGGAGGGAAAAGGAAGAGAAATAATTACAGGGCAAGTTGAGGCATGCAATGAACCATGGCTTGGTGCATTGAACCAGTGCGCTGGCCAGCACACAGCTGAGGCTCCAAACCAAGTTTGGCAGCTAATAAACTTGGGTCGGCTACCTTGAGCAAACAGGTTTTACTCCTTTCCCACTGTACAAACACAGCATACTTGCAGCTTCCTTCCCCTCTCTCCACCTTGGTATCAGTTACTTGGTTTGATAGCTATAAATAATAATGCAGCCACAGGCACTGGCTGGCATGCAGACTGCCAGAAAGCTCATGTTCAGCTGGTCATGGTGACAGAAACCCAGTTCTTGAGTTTCTAAATCTGTTCAACAACTTTCTACCATTTTACTACACAGTGCAACCTTGTTAAGAGAATGGGAAGAAAAGGGATCATAGAAATCATAGAATCATTTAGGTTGGAAAAGACCTCTAGGATCATCTAGTCCAACCTTCATCTAACATCTCCCTGACCCCTAGACCATGTCCCAAAGAACCACATCTACTTATTTTTTTAACACTTCCAGGGGTGGTGACTCCACCACTTCTCTGGGCACCCTGTTCCAATGCCTAACCGCTCTTTCAGTAAAGAACTTCTTTCTAATATCCAATCTAAACCTCCCCTGGTGCAACTTGAGGCCATTACCTCTTGTCCTCTTGTTAGTTATTTGGGAGAAGGAGACCAGCATCAGCCTCAGTACAACCTCCTTTTAAAGGTAGCTGTATAGAGCAATGAGGCCTCCTCTAAGAAATCTGGATCTTAGTTTCTATGTGAATTTTTAGGGACTATTCTTTATGAAAGTGGAAAGGGATGTCCAAACAAGGGTAGGCTAAAATATTAAAAGGAAAATATATCTGTGATTGGCTGTTAATATCACCAGACCTACACAAAGCAACTCACATTTGGGAAGGAAGGGTTATTCTAGTCTCTCAGTTTTATCTGTGGTCCTACTTACTGCAGTTAGCATGTGCTTTGGCCACTGTATTTTATTTTAGTTAATTGAAATATGACAGACATTAGGCTATTACGACATGACTGGAGTCTCTACTATACACTTCCTATGAAATGAGCTCTTTTTTTCTGTACAGGGCTCCTGAAACCACATGGCATTGATATTGTTAGTTCTAATAGAAGACATCCAAATGGTATCAGAAGAGTTCATCGCTTTCCCAGCAGCCACAAGAGTCAGGACAAGCACACCAGTTATTTGATGGGTTTATTCTGCCTCTGGAGTAATCAGGAATTGACATCACCTATTAAGAGAAAATGGGATGAAAAAAGAAGAAGAGCAGAAAGTTGAAAGAAAACAAGGAATAAAGAGGTGAAGAAAGAAGAGGGTGACCTGGGACAATACTTCACTGGGTTTTAAAGCAGTCAGAGTGGAGAGAGAAAGTGATGAGTAGATAGTACCAGTGGAGAAGACTTCTATGGTATCTGGAAGGAAGATTACATGGAAAATGAAAGACTTGCCACTATCTCATAGTTTCTGAAAATACATCTCTGCACTGGAAAACCCAAGACAACAATTTCTGCATTCGAACTTTAGTTATGAGTGAAGATGAGTACCTTTCAGTAGAACTAAGTCAAAACAAGAAAATCTGTTACTATTATTCAGAAAACCCTCTTGAAGAGAAACTGTTTCCTGGGACATTTATACATTTTGTAAAGCTCTTATGCTGAGTAACAGGATATGTCCTTTTTTATTCCCACCTTTTTTTTTGCAAAATCAATTAAGAAGTGGCCTCTGGTCACAAGAACTAGTCAAGCTGTATCTCACAAAAAATTTATTTCTTATGTTTGCACAAACTGAGCGAGATTTTGAGATTATTGAAGGCTTCAGATCAATGACTGGGTGTGATATGGCCAAGTGTGACAGCAAGAAAAGCACCCATGGTCCCTTCTGTCAGGAGTCATGGTGAAAACAGGGGAGATAAAAGGCAGAAGACGCAGAACAATCCTAAAAGGAAAAAAAAGGAAGACCTGAAAAAGGGTAAGAGGAAGAAGCAAGGAAGGCAAACAGAAGCAATGAGTCTCTCATGTTGTGACAGACGGGAAGAGAAATGATGCAGACTAAAATACTAAATGGGGCATATGAAAGAGAAGAATTCACTGAAATCTTTACTGTTGAATGAACCATAAATATTCAATAAATTAGAGCCCCCAAGACCATGCTTTAGACTGCTCCGTGAATTAACTGCATGTTCCACCATTTTTTAGTCCATTTACTTCTTTGTATTTCTAAATGGAGGGTATTCCCTAGTACCTATTCCATTTCCAACATACTTATCAGCTTCCCAGAGATACAAGACCTCATATTACAGTTTTTCTCTGTCTTGTGGAATGGGATGTAGAAGACTACAGAGTTCTGAATTGCTGTACTTATTCTGGTCCTCCTACTGATCTCATTTATTGCCAAACAGAGAAGACTACTTCTCTTACACGAACCTAAACATTCTTCTAACCACAGGCAATTTGTACATTTGTCTAGGAAGTACTTGAGAATGTGTCAGCAAGAGAAACCACTGGTTTTAAATCACTCGTGACTTTTGACTCCTGCAAGAATTACAAACAGCAGTGCATGTTCTCATATTTGCAAGAAAATAATGTTCTTGCTCATCTTCAAGAATTTAGGCAGAAATGTATAGACACTCAAACAAAAATACAATGGAGTTCAGGTTGTCCAGGGATATTACAAAGACAGGCTGATCAGCAAGCTGATATAAGGTACAGAAGAAAACATCATCTACTTTTAATGTGTTCAGCATGAAGAGGCAAATAGCAAAAATATCTACATAGAAATCCATTCCAGCCAAGAGATGAAAACTGCATTAAAACTGCCCAAAGACCACAGGGGAAAAAAAAAAAATTATCAGGCTGAAGAGAAAGAAGGGCAAACACAGAAGACACAATAAAAAAGATAGAAGAATAAATAGTCTCCACCCCAAAACTCTGAATCAAAGCAATGCACATGAATCTACTAGGTCTGTCTCATGATTCTCAAAGACCTCTGACATTTCTGTGAGTTTTTTAAAGTTTCTTCTCTGTTATAACATGTATCCTTCAATTAGACATTCTCTCTCACTCACATTCATGTCACCTCATCTTCTGATGAGATACTATGTTCAGTTATAGTATCAGATGCATAGTGAGCAATATTGATGCTTGGGGCACCTGATTTTCTCCTCACTTATTCTTCTAGTAGCCACTTCTCCTGTCAGCACACCATCCCTGCTATGGTCACAGTGGTAGTGGAGAGCCTAGATCTGTCCCTGCTTCAATGTGCATCTCACAAGTGCCCTTGCTGTAGCAGTGGTGCCAAACTGAATAGATCACACCTCCAAAGCTGCAAACACAGTTTTGCTAGAAGTTACATCTTCCACACCCTTCTACACTACTCACATTGCTCATATTTTGACTTCACTGCAAGAAGAGTCCAAATGAAAATCTTGGACCATTTGCCAAACACAAATCAGAAATTAGTGTATTCCTTAGTCTTGTAGCCTAAGTAATATTTTATCCTCCCAAAATATTAAACATTTGTTTGTACAGAATGATTACTATTTATGCCTTACTTCTACCAATCTTATGTTGAACACTTTAGGGGAGAAGGTTCTTTCTCTATCCAGTGTAAAGTTTTAGGAGTGATTTAAACTAACTACTTGTGTCTGTAAGAAACTGCATTAGTTTATATGAACTGCAGATCCCTGAGAAGGTAATACTGACCTTTCTGAATTGCTTACTTTTAACTTTACCCTAGTATCTAAATTCTAGATTTACTATGTCATAACCAGAACTCACCTTTCTCTCCTTACCCTTGGCCACTCCTTGAAAATAACTCTAAGTTTATAAAAGTATATTATACACTCTAATCTTTATTCTAATCTCATGCTTATCCAGCACAGTACTACTGGAGCTCATATGGATAACCACAGGACACAAGAGTCTCTTACCACTACTTCCATAACAAACAAGCATGGAACAAGAGGTGAACAGCGTGATGAGTGAAGGCAGACAGGAGAGAAATGGTTCAAGCAACAGCACATCTAGCACAAGTTCCTAAACATGGCAAGCAAGTCCTAGTGAAAGTCTTTGCAAGAAGTACCTGGCACACACTAGTCCTACCAGTATTATTTGACTGGAAAACCTGACCAAGAAAAAGGAAATATACCTGGGTAAGGATCCTGGTCTCAACTGTCCTAACTATTCTGTGAACATCTCTGAAAAGAGCTAGTTTAGAGGCAGGTACACTTAGTATACATGAAATATAAATACATCAGTCTTTTGGTTGCAATGCAGATGTATTCAAACACCTAGTTGTAATTTTGCAAGTGCAGATTACAAAACAGAAGGTAACAGTTGAAAAGACCTGCTAAGAAGAAAGGGACTAGATGAGGGGACCTGCAAAAGCCAATAACAAAGAGAGCAGCAGAGCAGAATTCTAGAAACCTTGCAGAGAATGAACAGAAGCAATGAAGTCCAATTAAAAAATGGCTATAGGTAGCATTAGTTACCTACATATAAACTTTGTAGATCCATGTGTCAGAATGAAGTTTAGAAGAACAACTTCTCAATCCTTTAATAAATTACTTCTTGGAACAGCTAGTTCTAGAGCTCAAGCTCAAATACGCTATTCATAATTTCTGTTACTGTTCTTTAAACCACAACTAAGTGATTTTAACTGTATTGTATTGTTAGGTAGGAAATTCCAGCACAGCCCTAGGTATAATATATATAATATAACATAGGCCTAGCTATAATATAATGTAATATAATATATAGTATAATATAATATATAAACCAAATAACTATGTTATTAATTATTAATTAATTATACAGGATAAAAATACAGGATGCAGCATATACTTGAAAAGGCATCATAAAAAGCAGGTAACCAGATCCTCACCACGTCATTGCCTTTCTATCTCCTTTAGCTTTAGTGAAGTTTGGTAAAATCACATCAGGCATGGATTTGTTGCAACATGTCTTCAGGGTTCATTTTCTCCGCCCCCCGCCCCCCGGTGAGTTCCTATTATAAAGGGCCTTGTGGACTACCTGCTTTCTATGCAGAATAATGAAGATGCCATGTGATCTGATAACAAGAGAGCTATGAGGAAAAATGAGCAATTATTACTGACTATATTTTAAACAATCTTTGCTTAAGCAAGGAGGTCATATTTTGAAAACATTTATCTTCTGCCCAGGCCATAAATGATAGTCTAATTTGACAGAGATGTACAGACCAGGAATAATTTCTAACGGTCTCTATGCTATCACCATAATTGTGTGAGAAGAGCAAGGGAAACCAAAGCCACATGGGTACCAGCCGTGTCATGTCACTAGTCCTCAGAACCACCAAACAGATCTCACAGATTTACTAATACAGATGTATCCTTAAAAATCAGTTCTCTTAAGTATTCAAGATGAGATGGCTGACATCCAGATGAGAAAAGCCTGGAGCTTTTCATATTGAAACAGGAACTCTAAGAGCCTGCCAACTGCAGAAGCAGCTGCTTTGTGTGCTACAGAACTTAGAAATCCTTGATAACTTCTTGGCTGTCTAATAACATAACTAAGCCTTCAATGGCAGGGGTGGGAGGGATAGTAACTGTGTCTGTCTCTGATCCACCTGCCTCCTTGGTAGCAATTGGCTGCTAGGTTAAGAAATTATCTGTGAGGTGAGATTGATCAAGCAAGAGACAACATGATCAGTTGAACCCTTATTTTCCATTGAGTCAAACCAATATAATCACATATGGGGTTAGTATTAGTTTGACATAGAACCAGAAACCCTAAAAAGATGGTTCTTCTTGGCTGGGATTAAAGCAGTCAAGCTAATAGGCATGTGTATTTATGCCCTTAAAGGAAAAACCACAAGAGCTGGCCAAAAGATGAGCTGTGATGGGGCTGAACAAATTCCTCTCAGATTCACAGATAAAAAGAGATGTTCTGTCAGTGGTGAAATAGACCACAAGGAAAAAGGCTAACATGTCCTGATAAAAGATAATTTGGAAATGAAAGGCAATGATTCAGAAGAAAAGTAATAGTAATAATATGGACAAGATTGCCTGTGGTGATGCAGGGCACTTGCCCTGCCTATATTTGACATTAAATCTGGCTGAAGCATAAAAGTACTGTACTGCTAAGTTCTGTAGAAAACAGGAAGCTAGCTAAATACTGACAGGATTATGCAAGGAGGAGACCATTATAAGGATGTGATGAGTAAAGTAGGCGGCTGAGTTTGTTTATTGAAAGAAAATTGGAGAAATGGCATTCCCCTAAAACTAGCAAATTTCGTTCTTAGTGCTGGGACTTCACAACGGCCACCGAGGGACGGTAAGTTTTGAAAGATGAGGAAAATACACAATGAAGAAACTTCTTCAAGAAAGGAGAAGCAAGTATTTGTAGTAGCGATCAGCAGCTCATGAAAACTGGCTGTGCACAGACTGAGTAACAGAGATTCAGTTCAGAAGAAAAGTCATATAACATGTATGGCTTTAGAATATATAGTAATGTTTAAGAACACTGAGGAAACAGAGATGACCTAGTAGGAAATGCACAACTCTGAAAATATGCAAAGATGAAATGCTGTAAAGAGTATGTTTACTGGAAAGACTATATTTAAGAGTATGTTTGTGTAGGGCTTGTGGGGTGCAAGACATTTATGTACAGTATTTCCATTTTGGGGAAAAACTTGAAGGGTTGCCATGACCAAAATAATAAACTCAGATGGAGCTCAAGAGACAACAAGACTGATTGACCTTGCCTCATATCAATACTTTGAGAAATAGTTACTTCTTCTGGCCTTTACTTATCTAAGAAATTCTGGCAATGCAGTCTTTTAGAGTGATTACTGCCCAGAGATGTGGGATACTGAAAAAACTTCTGGAGTTCCAGTAAACCACTGTGAGACTTAGAAACTTCTCAGCTTACGGCATGCTTTAGCACTGTCAGCACTGTACCATTGACAATGTTTGGCCACCAGCTTTGTTTGCTTAAGCAGCATTCTTCCTTTTTAATTTATTTCATCATTCATCACAAAAGTTTTTGAAATCCTCAGGCCCATATATGTCCTTTCATACATTTCAATTGTGGGCTCATATTTTATAATTGTGCAATCTACTGTCACCAGGTGATACACTACCAGCTTACACTGACATAAATTTGCACCTACATACATGGCATGTTCTCAATATGTTAACAGCAGAATTGACTGCAAGTTCCAGACTGAAAACAATCAAAACAAAACCAACACAACACTAAAGAGCTGTGATGGTTAAAAGAATCACACTGTGTAGTTTTGGTTCCTGAGCTACAGATTCCTCATCATAAACAGAACTGCAGGGTGTAAGACAATGGGTGAGCACAAGGAAAATGTGGCTTAATGTAGGATGTTGATTTTGTAAAAATGAAACGGAAAAATGAGTCTATATCACTTCACCGAGCTTTAACAATCTGAAACTGTCTAAATTCTCCCTTTTGTTCCCTTTCATTTTATTCATCTTTTATTCTTCAAATCTAGGGAAAGGAGGAGGTGATAGGTCACCCAGCACTAACTAAAAGTCCATACAGATACTTGCCAGTGTGTTAACACATAAAATTTATGTCTCCTCCACTACTATAATGTCTCTACTTTGCTTCCCTGCATCATCAATATATCTCCTGTTCTTGCCTCCAGAAGTGCTAATTTGCACAGTGGGGGACTGGTGAAATGGTCGCAAGGTAAAAGGCGTTTGAAAGCTCACTTTCAAAAAGCCCTTAAAAAAAAAAAAAGAAAAGAGAAAAAGACAACATTGTTGGGGGAATAATGCAAACACAAAGAGAAAGAAATGGGAAAGAAGAAAATGAAGAGAGAAATTAGACATCTTACTTTTTTCCTTTCTTAAAAATGTACACAAATGTAACAGCCGTGTAACAGAGATGACCACACATCAGTTGAATTCTGGAAAAGTGAAAACAATACAGAATATGTCACACTAGATCCACAGAAGTCACCACTGGCCTTCAAGTTACAGAATTAATTTGTGGAGGGACAGAAGTGATGGCAACAAAATTAGAGATAGGAGGAAACATTAACAAAATGAAAGCAGGATGTGAAAAAGAGAGATGAGAAAAAAAACAGTGGTATGTTAAAAAAAAAAATCTCATAAGCAAATAGGAATGTCCTTTAGATCAGTGATGGTTAAATACCTCAGAAAATGGAGAAAAAACCCACACGGAAGACTAATGTGGCATAATCTGCTATGGGAAGGCTCTTCTCATACCTAATCAAACAGATCAGTTTACTACATAAAGTACAGGGCATATATTCCTTTCAAAAAACTCTCTAAACAGTTAATGCTTTTCAGACTTCCAACTTTATTATCCGGTGCATACATGTTTCAGATTATGTGTAAAATTGAAGCCCGAATAAACAGAAAGTTCTTAAAGATGCCACTCCAGACTAGTATTCCCAGCTTCTGCTTTCCAGCTTTCAGGAGAGACCTACAGCCTGCCTCAAAAATATTGTCTCTAAAATGGAGTTTAAAAGAGACACCTGTTGCAACTGTGGTATCTTATTAATGTGTATTGCTAAACAGCTTTTGACCTGAAAACAGCTACCTGTTAGGGTTTTTTTCCCCCCAGTTTTAAATGGCATAGGAAAAGTAGAAAAAAAAATAACATTTACCGTGAAATTTCAATTATTTGTGCAAGCATTTAAGAGTTGACTACACATAATTATGAGTAATAAGGGAGTATACAATTGCACTAACTGCACCACTAACTCCTCATCAGCACCTCACTTGTCTCTGAAATGCATCATTATATTCAAAACACAAGACCATGAAACTAAGACACAGAGCAGCTACGTGACATTCCTATGACCAATCAGGAAGTCAACAGCCAGATCTAGAAACAAAACTTGGCATACATCAAGCCTCCACATAGAGAAGACTATTATAGGAGTACTGTGAGAGGGACAAATTCGGTGTCACATGTCAGCAAGTAGGCCTTTCAAGAGAAGTATGCCAACATATGCTGGGTTATGAGATAACTGAAATATGTTGTTCTTTTGACCAGATCAGCACTGCCTCTTGCCCCTGATATATACCTTACTTTTAACTGCAGTCACACTCTACTCAAGAAGAACCTCCAGCAGCTTTCCATGGTGTCCATTAGGTCCAGGGCTTGGACTGCTTTTTACTCCTGTAACTATGCCTTCCATGTCTTCATTATCAAACAGATCCGGAACCTGAAAAAAGACTAAGGGATAGGTAGGAAAAGTCTTACACAACATAACTTGAGAAATAATCTTCTACGCAGTATTTAGCACAATGGGGTTTAGGCACATAACTAGAGCTATGACATGATAATAGATAGATCAAGTAACAAAACAGCTTCCTTGTGTTCCTCACACCTTATCACCTAAAAAGAACAATTCTTTTTTTTTTTAATGGAAACAACATTGTTTTAAAAAGGCAAAAAATATCTGCTCTGACGGAAGTTCACTTAAATTATGTATCCCACAGAATAGTGGTTCCTTTTTTTACAGGCTGTTAGAAAATTGTTTTCCAGTCTGGATGTAAAAAATAATAATAATAAAAAAATTTCAAGATGTTCTTCAACTGTACAGCATGGTATTAGTCCTATTTTTCTTCCACCCTATCTCCATGTCCCCACATTCAGAATCCAGATCCTCTAATTTTCAAAACATGCGTGAAACCGCGTTGTTGTCTGTTACACTTGTGCAGTCACAAAGACATTGCCTGAAGGCAGTGAAATCATGTCAAAGCAAACATGGTGTTAAGCCAAAGAGAGATTCCCATCTACCCCCAAATCAATGCATTTATGCAGGATAAGCCATCACAATTCTGTCTCCTGAGTGGGCAATGCTTTCTTAAGCAAGTTAGATTCAATGCTCAAGTTGAATGGCTTGACTTGGCCTTTCTAAAAGCTCCCCCTACAAATACCTGAAAGAGAAATAATTGCTTTAAAGTTCAATGAAACTACAGATCATTTGTCATTGGAAAAGATCTTTCAAGAAATGTGTTCATCTAATCACCTGGTGCCAACAAGTCATTTATCAGCACAAGAAAGCGTTCATCTGGAACCTGGGCATCTGTCAGCAAAAACACTGTGGGTATGTTCTTGGCACAAATCTTGATGTACAAACTGGCAAGATCTACCTCTAAGGAAAGGAGGCAATAACTCATATTCTGTTAAAACATTCATACAGAAAAAGTGTGAAGTGCATGTCAGTGGATGGCAACGCATTGCTGATCTCTCCTTATTTTTTTCAGTTTATTTACATATTGCTAATTTGCTGCATAATACCCAAAGGTAAAAGACGTTTGCCTCTGTTTTCCATATCAAACACTAAAGTTTTGAAATGACCTAGTGGTAAATATCAAAACGGATTAACAATCAAAGAAATGCCCCCATGAACGTACTAAAAAAAAATGATATTGCAGCCACGAAAGTCCTTTGAGGGCATGAAAAAAACAAACCCCTATCAGCTGCGTTTGAGAGTGATCACATTTGAAATACAGAATAAGGTCAATGCTGGCTGATAGGAACAAGTAGCAGAAAGAAGATCCTCAGGCATATTCAGAGGCTTAGAAGTTTCTACATCTGGAAACAGCATAGAGGAAATGACCACTTGAGCCCACATCTTACACCGCACCTCCTTTTCCCAGGGAAGAAGGGCACAAGAACATAGGCACTATTTAAGATGCTGAAGAACACACAGCACTTTTCCAAAACAAAACAGCATGTACCTCCCTCTGAAAACTGATGCCTTGGGCTGCATGTTCTGTGGTGGTTTGACCATGGCCCTAGGCTAACAGAAGTTTTTGGGGACCACCATCCACCAAATCTGACCATAGTCAGATCCTTATTTAGCCGTATCTGAGATTCAGAGCAATTGCTTCTTGTCCACATAGAGTGAAGAGGAAGAAAATGTTGCCACTTTCACTGTTTGCTCACATAGACAAGGCTCAGCCTTGCAAGGTCCTGAAGTTGTAAGCCTGATAGAGTATCTCACTCAACTATATTCCTTATCTTTGCGTATGACCAGTTTAAATGATTAACTGACTTACATGAAAGAAGGACAAAATTTTGCCCTGTGTTCACCCACACTGATTTTATTCCAATAAATCAATACACATGCAAAGGCACACAAAAATTTGTAACAAATGGCTAACTTTAAATACCAAAACTCCAACCACATCTTTGCAGTGTGAAGTAGCTGTCTCAGTGGAGAAACTACCAAAGTTCTGTAAAGCATATAAACAGACACTAAAATCTTTTTTGACCACTCATTTTTCAGAGATAAAGAAAACAAGAGGCACAGCTTGAAGCCACAGTAACCACAGGGGTTGTTATTGTAAATTATACTGCTTCACCCATGATTTTATCAAGCCTGTGCAACAACAAACCAACACTTGAAGTAGTGAACTTAACAGGCTCAAATAATATCTATTAGTTTATCCTCAGGTCCTGGATGCCATAGTCTTTCTTCAGTATGATTTGCATAACCTTCAGGGAACAGATGTACGCTGCCAGCCTTGACAAGCTTTGTTTACCACTACCACCTACTCCAATCAGAAGTGCCTAACGCCTAAGGGCTGCTAGGATATGACTCATCAGGAATCTGATGAAAAAAAAACAATGTAACATAAACTTCAACAACCTTGTTAGCCAAGTTTCTCAATTACTTTTTAATGCAGCACGCTTTCTTATTCTTTTTTCTTTCCCCCTTCTTTTTTGTGTATTTTTGCAGTAATGTGCTCCTGACATCTAAAGGTACATTATCTTCCTGTCAGCAGTTTGTTTCTTTCCAATATTTGAGCAAATAGAAAGCAAAGCTATTTTCCTTTGTCAAATATTGAAGGTCTGCACACCTCTGCAATGACCAGAGCTGTATGGTTGCTCATTCTCTACACTGAGCTGCTCCAAAGCATCATGCCAAGATACTGATGGACCCTGATGGGACTCAGAGTAAAGACCTAGTAAACTTGAAGGGAGTTTGACAGGACCCTAGGAGCCCATGAGAATTTAAACGTCTGGCAGTTTGCACCACAAAGGCTGAAGCATGATGAATCATTTAATGAAAAATATTCTTCAGACTTTAATTTATCTTGGAATATCTAGCCCAGCAGACTTAAGGAACGCTTTTATTTACTGATCATGAAATACTACAAGATGAATGATGCCAGATTAGAATCCCAGCCAAAATTAGGTAAGATTTAGCTGCTAGAGTTTTCAAGTGTAGGCATTGAGGTAATTCTTCCCGAAAAACCAAATTTAATGTTTGAAACATTAAATATCTTGTAATTGATATTTTAATAATTTATACAGAAATTTTAAGAATCCTTTAAAATGCTATTTTTTAAAAGTCAGATGCAAATTCTAAGATATTACAGCCTAGTATCAGCAGACCAGAGTTTAGAGACAGCATGTTGGACCTTTTGTTTCATTTTTCTTGCATGTATTAATGAAAAAAAAACCAAAAAACCCCCCCAAAAACCCAAAAAGCAACCTTCTCATTCTCTTTATGTCACATGCCACTGAAAAAAATCATGCTTGAAAAAACATCAATGAGGCCTTCTTAAATAAAGGGATAATGTGTCTAATCTGGTTGCATTCCAATAAAAAGGTAGAAACCTGTTCAACCAAAACATTACTGGAAGTCAATTCTCTTTGACTTCACTGTAGAACTTTGACAGACTTATTAATGATTTTACAATGGATCCATAACACATAAAAGGTGCAGAAAAAATTTACAGGATTTAATTTCACGTTCACTTTTCCAGGACTGCCTAATTGCAAGGCTAAGACACCCTGCCACTTTGTTTGCCAAACTGGGATACTACTTTCGGTCACTAGACTTCAGACAGAAGATAATGGCTTACCAACATTTTCAAGCAAAACTAGCGATACCTGAGAAGGCTTCTGTCTGCTGTTCTGATGATTATCATGTCAGCCTCTAAATCAGCAGAACAAAATCTACAGTCCCTATGAAAGATCCATATGATTATCTTTGTAATTTAAGTTCTTTTTTAATCCTCTTGGAGATAAACTTCTACAATAGACTGCTTTGTCAAGAGTGCCTTCTCTTATATAGCTCCCTGCCTGAATATATGCAAAGAGAAAAATGGTGACACTGAAATCCTAGTCCAACTCAATGAGAAGAATAGGTTCTGTGTTAAATGATTTGACACTGCAAATAATAGAAGCTGCTTTAACAAAACTAAGCTCTGCCAGCATAGGCCTCTGGCTCCTTCTGGAAATCACTGTTATTACACATGACCAGAATGACTGTATATGTTGAAGACTACAAATAATGACAAAGAGCAACAATGAAGTCTGTGCCTCTCTTATTCAGCAAAGTCTTCACTTCATCTTCTGAAAATTGGTTGGTTTCCTTCCATGCACGAAAACAAAGCAAATGTAGTTAACCAAATTTCAGAAGTAAAAGCTGAGATTTTGCGCCATGATGGATACTAAGATACTGACCAATGTGAGAAAAACAAATTACATTAAACTGAGATAAGGTAAGAATATAAATTTTAACAATCTATGGATAAGTAAACTAAATAAAATAAATTTTTGGTAACAATTAGAAGCCTGAGCTGATGTATATTTAAAAAACTAGAAGGCTAGGCAGCAAAGCAACTTCAAGTCTGCCATGCAGTGGCATTACTTAATATATGCTTAAAGTATTATTTGTCCTTGGTTTTTAATTAATCTAATTTAAAAACTATATCTCCTTTCTTGGAAACAAAAGAGAAATATTACTTCTCTTATAAAGACCTGTTACATCACTAACTAATTAAAAGATAAGGCAGACTATCTATAGCATTATAGATTATCTTTCCAACCTGAAAGAATAATTGGTGTTAATTTCTGTGCAATGCAAAAATTGATGAATCTGTTTAAACAAACAGCATGGAGGCTAGCTTTAACACTGAGCCACAATCTACTCTTTCATAATGGCACCAATAAAGCACATCTAGCAGGACTGTTGCTGCATGGTGCCCTCGGCAGAAGCCTTCCATTAGGAGTGTTATGAATCTCCACTGCAACAATCTCTGAACGGTAAAAAGCAACAATTTCATGCAGACATTGATAGCATCATGATGAATTACTTGCTCCCTTTATAGATACTCCACTTACACATGCTGTGTGGCATCCTCAAGTAAGACTAGGTTCATAGAAACATGCATTTCATTGTAGCTTTCTAGGAACTCCTCAAGTACATTCCTTGGTGGTTCCCACCCATTCACTGGCTTGTAGCAAGGATCTGCTCTGCCATTTGCAAAATGGCAACAGATGAGAGGAGATTGCAGCAACACTTGGTCTTCCACCTTCTACCATATAGTGAGGGAGAAAATAATAGCTAAAAAATGCCCCAACCACAGCACATGAAAAAATTTTTAATGAAAAAACAGTCCATTATTGTAGAGATTGATGTACCTACACACTACACACTGAAAGACTAGCAGTCTTTCAGCAGAGGCTAGCATGGGCTCAAAGCATTTGCACAGTACCTCCAAACAGATGGGCTCCAAAAAAACTACTAGTAAACCTGTCTGTCTTTAATTGTTCATGTCTAAACTACTTCAAAGTAAGGAACAATAATTTATTTGTGATAGGAAGTCAATGCTCAATCTGGATTAAAATACTCCCAAATACTTAAATTTTCCATTTTAATGTCCTCATTCCTATCCTTATTCTATTTCATTTCACTTCTTTCTCACTGGCATATAGAAATTAGAAAGGAAAGGAAAAAAGGCCTAGTAAACAAAGCTGATGTTTTCCAGTTTCCATTTTTTTTGTCAAGAAATTAAAATACTCCCTCTCTGTTTCTTTTTCTTTCCCCCACCACAACTGTCAGGAAAACTATTTTCTTTTTTAAAAATCAAATACACATGCATCTAATATGTTCCTTTTAGTTCATGTTTCTGCTGCTTAATCGGCTGCAAAATAAGAATACCTTCTAGTGTAGAGTTTTCGAAGGGCAAGTAGAAACAATACCGTGACCCTCACTAGTTAATTCATCTTTGGTATTAACAGCAATGCACATTAATTCCAGTAGAAGCTGTATAAACTAGATGCAATAGTACTATATAATATGTGACATTATTTTGTCTTTCTTGTGCCATGTTTGATACAATGAACAATACTGAGAGGTACAACATTTCATTACGTATGACAGGTTGAGGAAACAAGAGACATACATAACAAAACTTAACTGAGCACATCAAGGCAGAGGAACATACTTGTATCCTGGCTTATATCTGCAGTGTTTCCACTCTGAAAACAAGATGGGTGTAATTGTTCCTCATCCCCACACAACAGAAAGACCAATCTGAAACCTGTATATCTATTTTATGCCTTTCAAATTACAGTGCAATTTACAGTGTCAAGAAAACAAAAAATGAAGACTGCAACTTGTTTCCACATCCAGTGAAGGACTTGAAGAGTCATGCCCACAGACAGGTTGCTACCTCCCCAGTCTAGCGAAGGCTCAAGTGTTTGCTTCAAGTTACTAACAACACTGCAACAGAGATACTTGACAGTCCTCTGCCAGTCAAACACTGCAGTCAAGGTAAGAATAACCACCTCAGAACCTTCTCATAGGGGAAGCTTCCTTGGTTTCCTCTTTTCACTTGCTCTGGTACCTGGTTTTCCTCAGTAAGGAAGATGCTTGCATTGGAGGCTAAGGATGACGAGATAGTGTGCTACTGCTACTTACAGTTCCAGTAAATAGGACCTTTCACTACTCAGTTTTTATCTTGCTGGCATTAGGCAAAAGACTTTCAAGCTACCAATGTACCTTAAAATACTTACGCATAGTAGCCATCATAATTTTATAAAAGAAATTACAGTCTTTGTTTTCCATCAGTTTACGCCCATACACACATGCTGATTCATGAAGCCAGAGATGCTAAAGATCACTCGGTTGCTGTAAACACTTGGGTGTAGCAAACATAATGCCCTGAAGATAATACAGTGTTTTATTTTAAAATGCTGTCATCTGGCATAAAAATAGACCACTCTTAAGGGAGGCTAACTGATACTCTGCAAAGACATTACTCATACTGAGTGGATACCCAATACACAGTGCTGGAAAAAGCATATTCTCTAACATGAACAAGAGTGTGCATTTAGTAAGTTCTCCAGCCAGCTGAGCATGCAAAACATAATTAAATGAAATGTCTACTCTCCGTTCACTAGCACACTTAGGGGGACTAAGAGTTTGAGGCCCTAGTGCAGTACAGGACACAGGGAAGTACCAGCACTACCAGGATCCTACATGTTGACTAGCCCTGTTTTGCAACACCACAGGACACAGTTTGGCATGACAAAATTAGCACTTTCTCAACTGTCACCTCAAATTTCCTTCCATAATAAATTCCAGGCCAGGATGGGTGCAAACATGCATGATGGGCCACTGCATCCCCATCAAACTAAGGTATGTGTTGTAATAGGAGACCTGACAAATCCTTGCCTCTTTGCTAACAGTTCACAATGACCCATGGGGTGGACAGCAAGAAAAATACTCTGGAATGCACTCTAAGGAACAGGAAAGCAGGTAAAACTAATCCAGGATCAGACTTGCCTGATTTTACAAGAGGGACCAGGATTTGCTCGCCACTTTATATCCTTCCCTCACTTTTCTCTTTAATCCCTGCTCTGGTGTTTGGCTACGAGTTTCAGCCCTTCCTTCAGTGATTCTTCAATCTCTGTTTCATTCTACTTAGTCTCCAGAAAGTTGTTCTTCCATCCAACCAAATATTGACCTTCTCTTCTCAAAATAGGTAAGCATAGCAGACTTTGCAAACCATTGCTCTATTTCCGCTAAATGTCTTTTATTTCTCAGCTTTCTACCCATTTCATCTACCTGACTAATGTCACCTCAGGGCAAGGACTATCCTCGACTTTGCACAAAGGACACCTGGTTCTTCACTGGTCCACAGGCCAATGTACATCACTAAATACTAAAGAGCAGCAGTAACAGAGTGCTGTTGGGTAGAAAATGAACCTATTATATAGACTTGGAAGATGTTGGAGAGATCTCTAATGTTAAAGATATAGTGGGACTTCACAGCAGTTGGTGGGAAGTTTTGAACCACCACTCTGAGAAGCCATATGGCTGCTTGTACTATTGCTGCAGAACTCTTGATTACTGATAGAGTAAAAGCATGTTGTTGAAAGTGGAAGCAAACTATGTTTCTATAGATGGTAGTCAAGGAATCTGAAAAGGGAAGTTCAAAGCAAATATTGCAAAATGTCTCTGAAAATGAAAAAGGAAAAAGAGGTGAAGATTCTCTAGCATCAGACAGCACACAAATGGTCAATGAAGTTTTAAATGACAATACAGGTGAAAACACAGGTACTTGTGTCACAGAAAATACTTCATTCTAGCCTTATCCTTGATGCAGTTCCATGACAGTTGCATGTCTTGCTATGAGACCCAAAGGCACATCTGCCTGGAGAAGGACTACATAAGACTGCAATTACAACGAATTTCATGGGAATCTCAGTATTATAATAAATATGGTATGTCTCTTGCTGTTTAGCTATAGGTATAACAGGAACTTGAGCCTGTACTAATTTTCAGACACTGTATTTTCTCCTATCCCCTTCTGTCTCCTATCTGTTGCAATGAAAAGCTAAATAATAATTATATCATGTATTACATACAGGATTGCTCTAATATGATACTTCAAAACCACACCTGGAGTCTAGAGTTGATAGTAAAGCTGCCAGCAGTTGGATCCATACAGGCAATATATTGACTTCTTCTATGAATTTCTTTAATAGTTAGCTTCTGCCTATCATACCTGAGAAAGAAAATGTACCTTAATTAATACTAGTGACAAAATACTGTACATTTTCCAGGCTTAACCTCAGTTGAAAAAAATCAACATTTCAGCCTATGGGAAGAATACAAATGGCCACAGAAGTATCCATCTAGGATTGACATTTTAAAATTAAGAAAAACCCCACAATTTCTATAATTCTCACATTCTCACAAAACATTCTGATTATGATAAAGAGATATTTTCTTTTAATAAAACTGGCTCCAAACAAACCTGGATGAGTACAATATGGTCAAAGGAAGTCCAAATCAGTTTAAGAACACTCAACTCTTATAGATAAGAGGAGACAAAATTAACAGATCTCAATAAGAAAAAGCAGCAAAGATCATCATCCAGTAGATACTGTTTCAGGCTCTCCAGATGACACAGCTCCAGGTGAATTAAAAGGAGGCCAATTAAAAAACAAACAGCTGAAAACAAAAAAAATATTGAGGCTTTCAGTAGCTGGCAATTTGAGTTCTGATTGCCCAAATATGAAGACAGAGTCCTGAGACCTTATTTCCAGTACCTGAAGGGAGCCTACAAGAAAGCTGCGGAGGGACTGTTTACAAAGGCATGTAACAATAGGACAAGGGGCAATGGTTTTTAACTAGAGAAGGGTAGGTTTAGATTAGACATTAGGAAGAAGTTCTTTACTATGAAGGTGGTGGAACACTAGAACAGGTTGCCCAGAGAGGTGGTGGAAGCCCCATCCCTGGAGAGGTCAGGCTTGACGGGGCTCTGAGCAGCCTGATCTAGTAAGAGTTGTCCCTGCTGACCGCAGGGATGTTGGAATAGATGACCTTGGAAAGTCCCTTCCAACCCAATGCATTCTATTATTCTATGATTCTTTAGAAGTTAGTATACAACTCAACTAGGCCAAGCAGGTACCATCTTAAGAAACAAAAACTTGTGAAAGGAAAACTTGTAAATAATGCAGCCATCCCCTCCTTAAATCAACAAATCCTTCCCCAAACTTCATAGTATAATGCATTCTCCTTCTTTCCATGCATTTGCAATAAATTTCACTTTATTTTAGAATTCTCAAATGGTTACGTTTAAAATTCCTGAAAAGGTCAACTTTTTTCCCTAATTAGATTTGTTTGAGTTTTGTTTTTGTGTGTGGTGGTTTTTTTTTTTTGTAAAAGGGAGATTTTTAATTCTTGGCTTGGTTTTGTTTCAAAAGAAACAATTCATAAAACAATTCAAAAGAAAGAAGCATCGACAGTTTTAAGCAGTAAGGACTTTTAAGATCTGAAGATTCCTGGCTAGAATAACATACAGTTCTGGGAAGAAAACAGAAGGGCATTGAAACATTAGCTTTGCATGTCACTGAATTAGACCCAACTGATTTCTCTGAGCTAGAGATCAGATTTAGCAGTCACTTCCTTTTTCCTTTTGTCTTGTTCCTTAACAAGGTATTCAGCTGATCCTGGCATCATTCCTTCATGAGATGAAGTATGAGCTAGTAAAAAGCTCATACAATTCCACTGAATCTGTGTTAAAAGATGCAAGTACAGACGTTGTTGCCTCACCTTGGTCACAATTATAGTCAGATCACATCATACATGCCAGTAAAAAGAAGAACCTTCTATCAAACAAGTTTTAATGATATGGGTAAAATCCTTCAACACATAGTGAAGAAGCAGTGAACTGAGTAGATACACTCAGCCTTCTAATACCACTGAAGTGGCTGTTTTTCTGCATGGATTGACTGCCTATCTGTCTATGCACCATACACAACTATGTAGATGCAACTTAAAAAAAAAAAAAAGTCTGATTACTTCTCTCCTTTACTCACCAAATTATTCACAATTTATTCTCTGTCACATTTCCTTCATGTCATATCAAAGTGACATGAGTGTGTATGAACAAGAATCTAATAAGTATTTACAGAAGATATAGATCCTCCTGTAACAAAATGAAATCAAATATTAATTAGTTGATTTTAAACTGAAAACTTTATCTTTCTACAGACTCTGGTGAAAGGATACTAATATATTTTAACGGCCAAAAAATTAAATTGTCCTTTGGAAAGTAAGAAGGAAATTACCTTAATTGCTCCAATTAGTTATCCAGCAGTGGTCATCCTCTGTGGTTTTCTTCTTACAGCAAAGAAAGGGCATTCATTTGAACCAGTATCATAAAGTTTCTGTGGATTTTGTCAGTTGTCTTTACAGTGTGATGAAAAGCTAGAGGGTGGTATAGGCTAAACATCTGGCAAGCTGCAGTTTAGGGAAAGTTTCTCTACCTCAGACATCCCTGTTCTCATCAGGTCAATCAATGCGGTCAACATCCAACAGCTCCATCCGGAGCAGCTGAAGGACATTTTCCTTCCAAGACTCTCTATAGCCCCTTTCACTTTCTGCTTCTCTTTTCTAAAACTGTTTATAACCTCCAGTGATAGTGTGCTTTTCAGTTTAAGCAATCCACTTTGAAGCTTTGTGTCTATGTGGTTTACAGTTCCCCTTATGAACCACAATACAAAAACTACAGCATAACATTAAGTAAGAAGTAAATACTCACCAGTGTCTATATGCTGCCAAATCAATACATGAGGTTAAACAGTTCCATATCTATCCACTTCAGACATATTCAAATCATCAATAAAATAGATAAGTTTCTTATTTCTTAATGAACCATTGTTATAACCAGCTTTTTTTCTCCTGCTTTTTTTCAAGCATCTCTGAAATGTAAAACAACATACATAAAAATTATTACCATACTAAGCAATACTGAAACTAAATAAAATCAAGAATTCAAAAACATGCTGGCTCACATGTATGAAACATTTCACCACCTACAAGGGTTTTGAACTATTGAAGTCCTTAGTAATCAGTGAAACTCATGGAATGTCTTTGAAAAAACATCAAACTGGGATTCTGAATTCCAGAACAGTCATGTTGATTTAGTTGGTTGACTACTTCACAGCTTTTTAAAATCTCACTACACAGCCATCTTCGTCCTTTGGAACTGAAATGCTTTGAATGTGAAATGCCAGGTATCCTGACACTCAGCAAGTTTATCCGTAAAGTAGGTTATTTTTTTTCTTCTCCTGGGAAGGATTAAACAAGGACTTTACCATGTGTAAAGTGTAATAATATGAATGATAAATATCATTTAATCAGGACATTTAATCAGGAAACTAGTGTGGCATTTCCCACACCAAGGAATATTAAGCTCATTGTATTAAATTTCAGCTTATCCTCCAAAATGAGGTGCTTACATGATGCTGAATGCAGACTATCAGGTAACACAATTACTACAACAGTGAAAAACTTAATTCAAATACCTTACATATTCGTCAGAACTGTAAAATCTTGAGACATGCATTTTGAATTATTACAGTTTTTATCCAACTGCACTGCTTCCCTTAGAGGTGTAAGGGAAAGAATAATTACAGAACGCTGCTAAGTTATCCTGAAAATACAGAAGAAAACTACTTGTATTAAGCATTATTAAAACACTGAACTCTGGTTTGATGCCACTTTGTGAAGTAACTTTTGCCACTTAGTGAAGTATTCCACAGATATACAAGAAGGGATTCATCATCCAAGGAAGTCTGATTTCTAATTGTGCTATTCTTATTTTGTGCATGGAAATAAGAACCTGCAGAAATCATTAGGAACTTATAAAGCAGGACCAGAAACTAACAATCCCACCTCTCTCTCTTCCTAGGTCATAAATTTTTGTTGTCTAAATGATCACATAAAAGTCTTGCACAAAACAAAACCACAGTACCAGGTGGACTTCAAGAAAAACCTTTCTGCATGTCCCAGTGACTGAGAGCTCTCTTCTGTGAGCAGCCTCATTTCAAAAGCTCTCTCTGCCTCATTCAGAGTAGGGATTTGAACCAAAAGTCATTATGAAACATTTAGGAAAGGTAGTTACAAGCCTTACAGCACAGAGAAGAATTTAAGTCAGATATTATATGCACAAGATTTCTCACCATACTGCTAGGCAAAAGGAAAAAGATTTCTCAAAAAATTTCTACATCAAGCCCAGATTTTTTTTTTTGTCCAATCAACAGTGTCATGAATTTGGGATACATCTACTATTGGTTTTGAGATGACCCAGCCCACATTTTTTTAACACTTGAATATTTATTAAAAAAGAAAGGAGGATGAGGAAGAAAAAGAAAAAGATTATCAGTTCCATCTATAAGTAGAATAGGAAAAAAAATGCAGGCTACAGACTTCTTTCTTTTTTTCCATTGTACTAGGCTGCATGTTAATATCCTTTGGATCAGATTAATTAAAAAAACATGAAATGTAAGCATATGGTTTTGAACTTGCCTTACTTTTTTTTAAATAACTGTGCAGCATGTTCACAAGAGCTTGTAGGAAATGGATATGGCACTTGCACAGAGACAGAGGGATGCTGTACGTCACAGCACTGCCACAGCTCTGACTTGCAGCAGACTTTGGTTTCTTGGACACAGCAGTATAAACAAATCTATCACTGCAAGCAGTTTTCCATTAGGACAAAAGGAGTATCGTGTTGTCATCTTAGATTCTTCAAACAGTGAAATACATCATCTGGAACCCTCACCAGTGATTTTGTCTGGCCAGCTCAAAAAAGGTAACAAATGTTTCCAATGACACTTCCATCTAGTCACAGTCAGGTAAAACGACGTTTACTGGCTGAAGGAGAAAAGTAAGCTGATAAAAAGTCAAGGTGTGCTGGAAGACAAGACAGAAATGTAGAACCTCAACATATTTGCAGCTGAAATACCACAAATTTTGGGGGGGGAAAGCCACGACTGTGCTCACTCTGCTTTTCTACTACAAAAGGGAAACATTTTTTTTGCAGACACTATGTGCATATGAAAGGTTTAAACTATCTTAGCTTTAGCATCTTAGGTGAAATAAGATTTTATTCTTTTAGCTGAGGAACAAACATAACTGAATTTTTAAACCCCAAATTAGGAATATTCTTTCTTGATCCTCAACCTTATCTCATTTTAAATAAGATCCACAATTATAATCTATTACTCCTATTTTTCTTTTAAGTACTGAATTATTGCAATACAATGAGGAAATATATTTTACTAAATTCAGTTTTACTTAAATGTTCATGCATATTTCTTCTCTGTGGCACTGTTTCAGACTTTAATACTATTGAAGACCCCAAATCTAATTTACCAATATTAGTTTGCATCATAACCTGTTTTCAATAAGTCACTTTTCAGAATTTTCTGCTGTTTTAGAGGCAGAGTGGGTGAGTCATATGCCTTGGGGGAATGCTAAATAAAACCCAACACTACATAGTAATCTCATCCACTCTAGCAGATACCTCAAAAAAAATTATCTTGATACAGATAATATGGGAGCTGACAGAAAATACTGCAGATTAAAAGTGATATGATCTGTAAGAAAAATTCTTTAGTCTCTGAACTATGGAAAGAACTTGGCAATGTATTGAATAACTTTAACAAGTTCAGCTCTAAGATCTTCTTTTTGAGCTGTGACTTAATTTAAATTTCTCTTTCCATTAAAAAAAAAAAATCCAACAACTGGATTGTTCTAAACAAAAGCAATAGCCTAAAACACATAAGGAAGGTATTTCAGTATATCACTTGAATGCATTTTATAGGAAGAAGCACGGGCACACAAAACACAAAAATAACAGAAGAGGCAGCCATTTTGAGCTATACATGACAGTACAAAATCATTCCATCACAGCTCACTGAAAAAATGTTGCAAACAATGGAAAGTGAACACAATATATTTGTTTCTGGATTGTCATGCAGTTCTCCACCTGCTGTGATTAGCAGAGGGACTTGCTTAGGAGAGCATTTAACAAGACGGACTTCGTCAAGAGCAGCTGACAGACTGCTCCTGTAGACAACCAATAGTCTACATCTTCATTCATATCGTAATATTTCTTAGAATAAGCAATGGATTCTTTACAACACTGACTTAAAAGCTGAAGGAATACTACTAACATTTCACAGCAAATCATAGAATCATAGAATGTTAGGGGTTGGAAGGGACCTCTGGAGATCATCAAGTCCAAACCACCTGCCAAGCAGGACCATAGAATCTAGGGCAGGTTACACAGGAATGCATCCAGATGGGTCTTGAAAGTCTCCAGAG
>JAVSBS010027333.1:0-35726 GCA_033124195.1 Coracias cyanogaster | reverse complement strand
CTCTCCTATGAAGACAGGCTGAGAGAATTGGGCTTGCTCAGCCTGGAGAAGAGAAGGCTCAGGGGAGACCTTATTGCGGCCTTCCAGTATCTGAAGGGGGCCTACAGAAAAGCTGGGGAGGGACTTTTCACAAAGGCCTGGAGTGATAGGACAAGGGGTAATGGGTAGAGTGGTAAACTGGTAGAGTGGAGATTTAGATTGGAAATTAGAAGGAAATTCTTTACCCTAAGAGTGGTGGGACACTGGAAGAGGTTTCCCAGGGGGGTTATGGATGCTCTATCCTTGGAGGTGTTCAAAGCCAGGCTGGATGGGGTCTCGAGCAACCTGGTCTAATGGGAGGTGTCCCTGCCACGGCAGGGGGGTTGGAACTAGATAATATTTTATGTCCCTTCCAGCCCAAACCATTCTATGATTCTATCATTGTATGACACCCAGGCTAGCCAAAGCTGGCTAACAAAGCTGTCTTAACACATGTAAAGCCAAATTTTCTCCTGTCCACATGCATGGAGCAACTTGTGCCAGTGCCAGTTCGCTCCAAACAGTTTCATCCTCCTTCTTTCCTTTTGCCTGCCCCAACTTGTCCAAGTTTTCCACTTTGTGAAGCAATGAGCTTGCCAAGACTCAGGAAACAGCAGTAGCCAACAGCTGTAATGACATTGTAGTAACTGTGTCATATTTTTCACCTTTGCTGTTGAGGGAAGACAGGTTTCTTCCATCTGTATGGAACTTATTCTGGAGCATTGCTGATGTTGTGTAGTAGTTGAGAGGGATCTTAGCCAGGAGATAGTCTTCAGAGATAGCAGCAAGCCCATCACCTACAAACACTGGTATTCCTACTCCAGCATTTCAAACAAGCATGACTGGTTTGCCTGTTAGGAGTAAACCAATAAAATATTTGAGACATGCAGTCTCAGGTGTTCGAACAAAGATTGCCTGTAATTGAAACAGAAAAAAACCAAGCCATAAAACATTTGCACAACACAGTTAAGTTTTAAAAGCAAACAGTAATTTCTGTCTCTCTCTCTGGCTAGGACTGAATTCTTAAAAAGCAAGGAAACATTCTCTCAAATTGTTTCAGTAATCTACAGCATTTCTACTTGAAAATTTGCATTGCATTTCTTCTAGCAGGTAGCTATTGAAATCAAGTTGTAGCCGAAAGATGGTGGTTCCATCTCAACCTTTACAGAATGCCAGTCTCTCAAAAACTGGTAGAGAAACAGGCTGGTGCAACAGGTAGTTGGTTTAATTTTTCAGTATTTCCACTTACTTTGTGGCCCAACTTTCAGCATACCTGAAAGTATGTTTGGGCAAACAGTTGACAATAAATTAGTTTTACTTACTGTGAACACCTAAAACCTCCATTGCCTCATAAAGCTTTCTTCTGCAAGCTCTGTATTTTCCTACCAAATATTAACCCTCAAAGAGAACTTGTTATAGGATAGCTGATAATGGAAAATGGCTTATGATCATCAGCTCCATGTTTCTATGCTCACAAACCTCTAATCTCCCCAGGAAAATACCTAGTCATTTAAGCACTGAAAGATGAAAAAATGTGCAATCAAAGTGCCATGAAGCATTTGAGAATATTATACGTGAAACACTGGAAAAAAAAAAAAAAAAAAAGCAAAACCAAAAAACCTCCCAAACTGAGGCAATTACAACTAGTATCTCTTGCTTTCCATTTCTCTGACATGCAGATATCATCCTATCATACCTTCTATAAATTGCATTCCACAAATAGAACTCCTAACTTTTTAAGCTCATCAAGAACAAAGTGGTAAGGTTATAGGTGAGTTGCTTCCCCTAGACCTCATACGCTTCTGTTAGCACAAAGATTCTTTACTTTCAAAGAATGGCAAAATAATACCTGTGCATAAAAAGCTGGCAATAGAAAAATGTTAAAGCTTCAACTTGAGGTGTACAGTTGCTGTGGGCATTTCTTTCAATGATTAAATGGTCTTGGAGCCTGAATTTCTCCTACTGTGGAAAAAGGGTATAAACCACTAACAAATTGAATATGGTATGTCTTTAGGAGTGCTTTAACAATATAAAAACCAATAAAAGCTTCACTTTATCATTAATCTTCAACACTCAATTAAAAGCATGTGGCCCTGATAGCAGAGATTTAACCAAACACATCTAGAGAGTGATACTTCCAGGACATCTAAGACATCAGAAATTGTGAAAAGAC
The DNA here is from genome assembly GCA_033124195.1 of Coracias cyanogaster. Taxonomy (NCBI): domain Eukaryota; kingdom Metazoa; phylum Chordata; class Aves; order Coraciiformes; family Coraciidae; genus Coracias; species Coracias cyanogaster. The sequence goes on along the minus strand of JAVSBS010027333.1, from coordinate 33,535 downwards.
CATAAAATGTTCCTGCATCTAGCAGTTGCCAGAGTTTTCAGTGAGTGGTCACTGGCGTGCAGTGCATGTGCAGGGTGCATCTGGATCCATGTTAAGACTCAAGACCTTATTCACCCAGGCCCAGAACTTTCTCATCTCTGGATCAAGGTAATAATTGAACACTGTGCCCTGGGATGGAAACTTCACTGCTTTCATCTTCTTAAGTAACCAGCAACTGAATTCAGCTTGGTAACTTGAAAGCTGTAAAATGGTGCACTAATTGTTTACAGTACATTTTCCATACCTAGACATTCATTTGAAGCACAAATGGAAAACAGACTTGCAAATAGATCTTATTTTTAAATGCATAGACTCTGACGAAATAACCAGGATCAAAGCAATATCTTAGTGTTCCTGCTGTTTAAGGGGCTAAAAACAGGCCACTTTCTGATGCCATCCTGGATTGAATGCAGGTGTCTAAATATTGGCAACAGGGGCTGCAGAGCGACCTCTGTGGGAAGAGGATGGGGGCTGCCCTGTGGTGGATACGGCCATTCCAGCCAGCTCCAACAGACCCACTGCGGAACACTGTTGAGCCCCTCAGCCAATCTGATGCCATCTCAGGGAAAACATATTCAAGACAGGGCAGAAAGACTGAGAAACAGCAGAACACCAAGGTCAGAGGAGGAGGAGGAGCTTCACATTGCTGGAGTAGATATCTACACTGCAGCTCCCTGAGGACCTCATGCTGGAGCAGATGAGTATGCTGTGAGAGCCCATGCTGGAGCAAGGGTAAAACATCAGAAGGGAGTGGCAGAGAAAAACCACAGTGTACGACTGTAACCCCGCCATCCACCTACACTGCCTGGAGTTGGGGAGCAGAAGAGTCAGGAGTGAAGGAGTGAGGCTGAGTCTGGGGGTGGGAGGGGGAAAGGTTTTGTTTCAATGTTTGCTTTTTTTTTTCCTCAGTACCCAAATCCATTTTAATTGGCAACAAATTAAATTCATTTTCCCAATCAAAATGCCTGTGAGAATAACTGCTTACCCATCTCCCTATCTTCATCTCAACCCACAAGCTTTTTCAGCCTATTTTCTCCCCCTACCCTGCTGAGGAGGGGCAGTGAGTGAGCAGCCGGGTGGGTGTTTGGCTGTTCACCAAGTATAACCCAAAATGCATCCAGCTCAAACATTTTATTTCCTAAAACTTCTAAATTCAGTTTAAATTTATATAGCTGTAAGACCACAGAGATTGCTTGCTTCAGACAAGACCTTTCTGCGTATGTCCACAGAACAGCAAGTCTTTTTGAAGGATAAGAGATGTTAATATGACCAAAAAGATCTTCCCAGTCTCTTGATGCAATGTGTTGCTTCTTATTGTTCAACTTACACAAGGTGCTCTTTTACCTATGGATGACTTGCATATATATTTGTTCCTTCACAAGGGCTTCATCTAATTTAAACAGCAGTAAAGCCAACTGTACTTTTTAATAATTAATTTTTAATAGGCAAGTATGACTACATATTTCTCAAGAAATCAAGGTCCATCTATGCAAAACACTGACATAATTGTAGAGTTCTAGAACTTTCATCTTTAAACCTTTTGTGGCATCACAAAAAAAAAACCCTCACTAAGTGGAATGCACTATACTGACTTGCTTATATCTACCTTTCTCAGAATAAATCCAACATGTGAGATTAAACATATATCTGTCCAGCCCTTTACTAAATGCTTTAATTCTGGTAGGCATGACCCTCACACAACTTTTTGTTGCTTGCCAGGGACTTAGTATAGATGAAAAAATACAGCCAGTAACACTTCCCTAAGCAAACGAAACTTCTCTATACATGGTAAATGACCCTGCACACAGTCTTGCACTGCAGGCAGTTAGCTCCCTCTGGTCAAGTTAGCTCATCTAGTGATGAGCTCTAATAGCTAAAGTACACAGTACTACAGGCCAACAAATCAGATGTATGGGCCAGTGCTCTGCACCCCTGTCAGTATCAGCGAGTAGAAAGCTGCATATACGTATATATACACACATGCACATATGTATTTATATCTGTTTACATATGTAGGTAGGTGTGTATGTATATTATTATCTGTTTTTCAAGCACAGTGAGATACTATGGTCATTTTTGTTAATACACCTGCTTCACCAAATGCCCACACATACAAGCAAAGACAAAACATACCTCACAGAGCTCTGAGGCAATCCACTGGCACAATTTCAGGGGTCAGCAAACAATCCAGCAGAGAACAGAGTATCTGAAATTAGTAAGTATGTGAAGAGTGATCTGTAAGTGTTACTCCATAGGAAGGTGACAGTGACCTCAAGAAGGTATTTAAATTTAAGTAGTGAGACCGAAACTCCTTACTGTGCTTTCTTATTGTCTAGAAACTCCTTTCAGAGATCAAAGGCATGAAGAGGTCTTCTGATAAAATGTACCCAAATACCTTCATTCTAAACTACTTAAAGCAAGATATATGAAGCAGATGACATGTTTCAGACCATGTACGTTATGGCAAATTCTTAACACATACTCAATTACTTTTCTCCTCTCATACTGACTTATTTAGAGGCATGCAAGCACTCAGAAGAGTTTAGAATTACAAGTCATATTAACTAAATTTAAAATGTCGACATAAGGATGTACAGTATCAGATCATTTATATATTAAACAAACAGAGCTCAGTTCCATTCTTTAATAACATTTAATGGCATTGAGCCTCATTATCAGAGTATGAGGGTAACTAACACTAATGAATTTAGTGAGCATTTAATTAGAGAGAGGCAAAATGCTTGTACAGAGAGATGAAATGGCTAGCCCTAAGCTACCCAAGGCATTACTAACAGAACCAACACAAGAGCTGAGAAGTCAGGGAATCACATGCAGGGCCATAAACACACTACGTTTCTTATTGTTACAGTGGATCACTGCAACACAAAACCTTTGAATCCCTCTAGGTCTCCAAAAGAAGGGTCCAGGTTCAACATATGAGCCTCTCAATTTCATCTCACATACATTTCAGTTACACAGTAGTTGTAAGCATTTTCACTCTTGCATAGGACCACATGCTGAGTGGTTGTTTCAGAAATACTTTCTTAAAATGTAAGTAGTTTTAATCCTAACGCACATCTGAACCATATTATTCTCAGAAACAGGCATAACAGTTTTAAATCTTGTTTTGAGCTGCTCTAAGTAAGGAGGCACATATTCATCAAAGAGAACAGTCAAGTTAGCCTTTTCAGATTGGTATCTCCTTGTTTCTATGCAGCTGGCAACTTACCTGCAGAACAAATCAGAAAGCACCCAATTTTTTATTGGAGAGAAGTTGAAAAAATACACCATTTCTTCCATCTAGCTTTGAAGTGCAAAATTTTGAGAACTGTCTGTGACTGCTTTTAGTGCAATGCACAAATGCTACTGCACTGGCTGTAAGTTAGACATAACTGCCTTGAGCCTTACAACATTTTTATTTGCTCACGGAAAGGTCATCATGCTATGGTGTTTCTAAGAGCTTTATGACAGTCGAGCACATTGGCATACGGCTATACTCCATTTCCTTGACTTCATTGTTCTTTCTAGGGAGAAAGGACATAGCTGATAGCTTGCTCCTGCTTTCAGAGGGCTGCATCACCAAAAAGTAGGTGGGACCAGGTGTGTGTGAGCTGTACACAAGACTGAGGACTATATGACACCCAAATTCAACATAACTTGCATTGCAAGTATTTCCAGTAGTATATAGAACCCAGTACGGCTGGTGAGTCTGGCAACATGAAATTGAAGGCAAAAAAGTAACCCTTCTCATCTACAAGTTCCTATCACAATCAAGTCTGAAATTCATTATCATTATGCTAATTACAGCACATGTTTCAGGTTAGCAGCCACATGCCTAAATGTCCACATTCAAAAGGATTAGGCAATTTTATTGCCTGCCCACGTTCATACAGTGTTAGTCAAACAGTCTAACACAATTATTTACCAATTCACAGCTATTCTATTTGGGCAGTTTGTTGACTGCTGTTTCCATCTCTACATTCCTCTGCTTTCTGTGAGAGGTCGTATTGCCCATGTCCTCACCAGCCCTCTCTTCCTCATCACCCTAGGAAGGCAGCTTGTACGGACTCATGCTGTTTAAATTTGCCTTCTGACAAGATTTCTCTGGGAAATATGTGCACTGAAGGCTTCTTGTCCCAACTGGTATACAGCTCTAACAGAACAGACCGAAATGTTGTTTGCATACTTGAATGCTGCAAAACTGAATTTTGATATGAAACAGCAGTAATGCTGCTTGAAAATAAATGACCAATGTTAAAAAGATGCACTTAAAATTTTTAAAAACTGTTTTGGATCAGCTCAATAAATGCAAAAGGAAAAGATCACATTAGACTGCTTCAAGTTAATACATTGTGCCTTAACCAACTAAATTCCCTTTTATACATGGAAGCCCACATTCTTTAGGAGACTTTGTTCCCATAATTAATTTGCATGAAGCATACCTATAAAACAAGTTAAAAGAGCAGTACTGTGATTCAAAGGAGTAAGAGAAACAAAAAACCACGCTAATGTAAACCAGTGTCCTTAACAGCATCAAGGATGGTGACAGTTATTAAAAAGCTGTCAGAGAACAGCAGACCAGTTGTTCAATTCTTGCTATCGCCAAATTTGCATTACAAAAAGCAGATGGTCAGTTCACTACTTGTATTTGGTTTGCAAGGCAAGGTTTTGGTAACGGGGGGACTATAGGGGTGGATTCCATGAGAAGCTGCTAGAAGCTTCCCCTATGTCTGATAGAGCCAGTGCCAGTTGGCTCCAAGATGGACCCACTGCTGGGCAAGGCTGAGCCCATCAGTGACAGTGATAGTGCCTCTGTGATAACATATTTAAGAAAGGGAAAAAACTGTTCCACAACAGCAGACAGAGAGAGGAGGTGCTCCTGATGCTGGTGCACAGATTCTCATGAAGACCACGGTGAGGCAGGCTGTCCCCCTGCAGCCCATGAAGGTTAATGATGGAACAGTTATTCACCTGCAGCCCATGGAGGACTACACACTAGAGCAGGTGGATGCCCAAAGGTGTGAGTCCATGGGAAGCCCGCACTGTAGCAGGCTCCTGGCAGGACCTGTGACACTGTTGAGAGAGGAGCCCACACTGGAGCTGGATTTCTAGCAGGACTTATGACCCCATCAGGAACCTACATTGGAGCAGTTCATGAGGAACTGCAGCCCATGGAAAGAACTTACACTGGAGAAGTCTGTGGAGGACTGTCTTCTGTGGGAGGGACCCCATGCTGGGGTGAGGGAAGCATGTGAGGAGGAAGGAGTGGCAGAGAATCTGTGATGAGCTGACTTCAATCCCCATTCCCCTGTGCTACTCTGGGGCAGGAGGGAGAGAATTCTGGAGTGAATCTGAGCCCAGGAAGAAGGAAGGGGTGGGGGGAAGGTGTTTTAAGATTTTTTTTTTCTCATTACCCTACTATGATTTTGATTGGTAATACATTAATTTCCTTGAGTCAAGCCTGTTTTACCTGCAACAGTAGTTTCTGAGTGATCTCCTGTTCCTTATCTTGACCCATGAGCCTTTTGTGATATTTTTTTTCCCCTGTCCAGCTGAGGAGGGGTGAGTGATAGAGCACCTTTGGCGGCCACCTGGCATCCAGTGAGGATCAACCCACCACACTACTGCTTTGATAGTGCTGTGCACATAAGAAGGGAACACTTAACTGATGGTGAAATTTTCCAAACTGCATATTTGAGAATATACATGGCCACCTACTATATCATCCCACTATTACCAGAATAAAAACTAGAAGGAAGGATTAATATAAATAATGGAGTCTATTCACATTCATGGAATCTTACATGTATTTTACCAAATGGCTTTCTAAATACCAGTTTCAATAATCTTACAATTGACATCTTGAATTACATCAACTCATACACTAGGAGGCACAATCAGTCTTGTAGTATATGTAAGCTACTTTAAGTCTTTTTGTTGCACAAAATAAGCAGGACATAATGTGTTAATCAGATGCCAAAATATTACTTAGCAATAGTGAAAAGCAAAGAAAAAAAAAAAAAAGAACACACACTGCAAAACTCTCTCCAGAAAAATAAAGACAGAGGAAAATGTGAAAATGGGTAGATGGAAATTCATTGTCCTCGCTTTTCAGGTGCTCACCTTGTTATCATCCATAATAGTGCCGAGCAATCCACATAGCATCTATATCCCCATCTAAAACTAGTAATTTGGACCCTCATGAGTAATATTAGTTTGCCCTCTCAGAAGGGATGACAGGAGACCTGCAAATTATATTTTAATAGAATCTCATCACTTTAGTGCTTAAATAACACCGCACAGCAATTAAAACTTCAGAAGACAACGTATCACTGAAACAAGAAGCTTCTGTAGCATCAAAACTATGCTTTTTTCCTTTGCTTGCTTAGTAGGTGGTTATTCAAACAAAAAAAAAAATTCAGTGAACACTTGATACAGCAAATTTACTGCATTTTATGTAATAATGACCTATTTCTGTTTTGATCATAAAAGAGTATGAAATTAGTCTTAAAGATATGGGAAGTTTCATGGGTCTGGGGAGAAAATAATTCACCTATTAAGGCAGCTCAATCAGCATCATTCAGGCTAGTACTTTTCTGTCTGCTAGCATCCTGCCCTGCCTCCAGTCTTTCTACAATCACCAGTGCCCTGCACCCACACCTCATCGCATCAGAACAGATAAAATCACAAGTATTTGGTTTCTAGCACCTTCTCCAAATTCTGGCATTGGCCATTTCTGATGAAGAATGATGCTTCCACGAACAGGTCCTGGTAAGAACAGGCTACTTGCCATCCTCCCTCTGCTTGCATGGTGTATAAAACCCAATAGTTCATCAGTTGCCAGATCCTTTGGTTAAAGTCATTCCAAACAGCCTTTTGTTTCATATTCATGTATGTATCATGCAGAACTTTCAGCACCTGAAGAGGAGGAACAGGCTGCATGTTAGTGATGCAATAGGAATCTTTTACTTTCTTCCTGAACTGAGTCTCTGACTGTAAATCCCTGTGCTCAGTCAACTCTTCACCTTGATTTACTCACACCTTTGTGCTAGTTTAGTCTCAAATTTCCATTAAGCTTAAGGATAGGAAAGGAGACTCTCAATTCTGAAAGGCCTATGCTCTGCAGTCCATTCTAACAGGAAGTATTAAATGGGGATGAAAATCCACGTGGCTGCCAACATTTAGTAGCAGAAATGGGCAAGCATTATCTATTAGAAATATTTGTCTAGTGTTTTGGCAATATATTCCACTATTTCTTTCTAGAAGCCCAATTAAACCATCCTGCTTTGCTTTCCAGAAAAAAGTATTACTTGGTCTATCTGTGAAATTGAATGCTCGTTACCTGATGCCATCATTAATTTTCCCTTGGGACATGCAAACAACACATAAAATGTGGAATTTGCTTGTAACATTTGAGCTTTGCCATTGCACATCATGTGGCTGACGGGATGGCCTGAACAGCATGTCATTACACTGCAGCTTAAGGCAAAGGCAACATGCAGAATGTTTTCTGGAAGAATCATGGCAATTTCTTTACAATGCAAGATAGAAAACACGCTGTGTAGGTAGGCAGATACCTTACTCTTTCTGGTCCACGCACTTCCGACGACAAACAATGACACACTGTTAGTAGCTCCTCCAGCTGAACAATCTATTGCACAGAAAGGATACAAAGTGCATGCCTTTCCTCTCCTGTTGTCCTTATTACAGAGACACAATTATTCACAAAAATTATCTCCCCCTCCACATTCCTATTCCCTTTAACAGGAAAAAATGAACTTATACCTTCCCAGCAGATTTGCATCAGCTGAGCTATGTTGCATCAAGCAGCATTGCTTGTCTCCCTGAAAATGGGAAGAGAATGGGCTTAATGAATGCAGTTACATCAACAAGTGAAAACAAATCCTGTTCTGCTAGACAGCCATACAGTCCAGTAGGGTCGTGCCAACCCAGGAATATAGAACAGTTATCACAATTCTGCTATCACTTTAGCAGAGTAAATTCCACACTCAGAACAGTCGCATAGCTATAATTCGGTGAAAAACAAGATCAGCCTGCTAAAGTAATACCTTTCTTACAAAGAAATAGTTTGGGGAGCTGCAGAATGAAAATAGCTTGGCTGCTTATGGATTTTTGCCTTAGTGAAGGGCATCCACATTGATTTTCTGAAGTCCAATAGGAAAAAGTCCATGTTCCTCAGTGCTCATCTTCTAATTCACCCAGTTAGAATCAAAATACTCTATAGAAGGCTGATTGCAAAGTTCATAATACCCTAAGGTATAGCTTATTGTCTTTCACCCTTCTGTCAGGATAATGGAACAATATAGACTGAAGCAGAAAATCCTTCATAAATCCTGAGATCAGTCACATCAAACCAGCTTGGTTACTTCAGCTTTCAGTAAACCCAAATTTAAAAAAAAAAAAAAAAAAAAAAAAAAAAGAGTGTGCTACTGCACACAACAGATGTGGGTGTTTCTTGAAGGAGGATGGGAATATATTTTCATAGTACTCCAAAGAAGCACACTTTTTATTTGGTCCGTATAATAACCAGTGTTTCCAGGTTTCACTTTTTCAGCCTATCTCTAATTCAAACTCAAATTAGTGTTTAAATTTAGCTTTTAGACAACGAATTCTTACAAGTATACATGCATACATACATGGACATGCATGTTTTTAACGTCTATAGCACAATGTACATATTACACAAATACCAGAACACACGAAAGTCACATATAGCCGTGCACATTCCAAATCCGTGCCTTCTTGTTAATATATTTTCCTCCCTTACTCTTCTCTCCTCCCTATAAATAAATCACCAACAATTAATTTGCTACTGAGTACAAATGCTTGGTACTGTACACAAACAAACGTGTTTGTCAGTATAGACAGCTTTTTTGAAGAGGACACTCATTTCCTTGTGGGCATATTTATCACACTGAGGTGCATTAGTGACACGACAAAATGCCTTTGAAATATCAGACATTCAGGACACCTTACCAACACTGTAACATACTCAAAAATAACCTTCATATCTAATACAACCCATTTGCAATTATTTTGATTGAAACTCTTAAGGGGAGTAATTAAAGGCAATGAATTTTTTACTTCAAGAATAAAGCTCTCTTCAGGCTGCAAGTGAAGCTCCAGGGTAGATTGTTTAACCATCTGCTCAAATTGCCAGTTCCTCTTCCTCAGAGCATCCAGAGCTGGAAACAGGTCACTGATCAGGCCTGTGAAAATTGGGATATCATCTGTCGCTATTCTAGGCAAATTGAAGTCTCTTAAGGCTCACATAAGCACCTGGAAAAGGATGGTAAACCACATATTGCAAGAGTATTAAATCCTCCTCTTTTTAGTCTTATTGACTTATTTAGCATTATTGACAGGTGTCACTATCCCCTTCCATGACAGTGGCACTCCATAACTGTAAATCAAATGCACTAAATAGATCACAAAAGAAAAAATAAAAATCAGTTTTCACATTCAAACCAGTTTATCATCAGTAAAGAAAAACTGACACTTTTTTTCTGAAGTACTAAAGATGCTGAGTATCTGCAATGAAATAAGTCTCCACATTTTAGAAATGGTGCACCTTGGCAAAGAAGTTAAACAGAGCTGAATAGGAAAATAGCAAATTTAGGAATATACTCGGCTGAAAGAGCTTTTGCTTAGATCTAGGTAGGATTTTTTTTTTCACAATTTTTTTGTTTGTTTGTTTGCTGTCTGAAAGGTTGTTAAAGAGCACGCTATGCATCTTTACAGCAGCCTGCTGTGTGGATAGTCCAGTGTACAAGGATATTAAGACATCCAGGCTATTTGCCATGCCATGACAGGACCAGAAGTACCTTCCTTCACAGCATATGCCCTGAAAGCCCTGACAGCCCTGTTCTGAAGAAGTTTTCAAAGGCTAGCAGCCTAGTGCACCCAAAGGTATGTTGAGAGCCCCAAAAGCCCCAACACTGGACCAATATTTTCAGAGCTTTCTGAATTGCTGTATATTTTCTGCAGCACCCCTGAATTGATTTCATCCATTTCCATTAAAAGTAAAACCAATAAGATAAAAATAAAACTAGAATGTTCTTGTTTGTTTGCTTCAAATATTATTATTGAAATGGCAAACAATAGTAAAAGTTATTTTTCTGAATTCAGAAAATTGCTCCATGGCAAACTAATCATTAGAGTTGAGGAATCTCTGTTCTAGTAAAGCAGTCAATATTGCTGTCTGAAGATATACAACATTGAAATTCATTCTCTCTAGAAACATTGTACAAATGTGTCAGGAAAACTGCAAAACATCTAGAGATAACTTCAAAATTACGCAGGAATGAAAATAAACTTGCTTTTGCTTTCACAATGGCCCTGCTTGCTAGAGTTTATGGCTTATGGTTGAAGGGTTCTGTGCATTTTTATTCCACTAATAAAACAGAATATTAGGACTGTCTTATGAAAAATTATACCGAAAAATAAGTAAGCTGCACGCATACAGGGAACAAATTATAAACCTTCCAAGTCTTGGAAGTTGTAGATTTTTAAGATAACTACTCTGAATATGAATTTTTCTTAGTGTAATAATTAAAATTTTTAGCAATGCCTTATTTCCATGTTTCAAACAATCCGTCACTGTATTTACTGGGAAAAGCTTAAACAAGCATTCAATGAAATAGAATACATTATTTGTTATTCATAATAACTCCTATTCTGCTTTAAGCTTTTTCTCTTCTCCAACATATAGTTACATTTCTAATACAGATACTACACAACAGCACGATGTAATTCAGCCACCCCAGGTATGAAGTAGTGATATACAATTATTTAATGTAAAATTAACATACTACAAATGCCCTAAGATCAGAGGAAAGGGTACTTTCTACTAAATTCATATCTGACAATTTAATAAGGATAGACATGTGATTTAAACTGTCTTCAAAATGAAAGATAAGACTATATAGATAATTGTATGTATAATTATTATACAATGTCCAGCTGCACTGGTATGGAGTATGTGTGAATTAACACGCATCAAGCCCAGAAACCCAAAGAGACACTCACCTGTTTAGAAAGCAGCTCTCTGCAGAGAATACACAAGGTAATAACTTTCCTGGCTAACAGACGTGCATCAATAAACCCTTTGGCAACCAACATAATTTCAGAGATCAGTTCAATGTCAGGGGCAATCGTGGCACAGGGTCCAGGGACAAAAACAAACCCTGTAATTCAAATACACAGATTACTATTTAAGCATGGTAAGAATAAGTCACTGAAATAAAATTACTGATGTGTGCAAACATTTTTAAAAACAGAGCTTGAGAGAGTCACAATTAAGAGCGTCAGTCAAAGCTAACAAGGACCTTACTTCAAAGTAAAAGGAGCTAATTAGACACTGTTGATTGTTAGTATTCAGTAAAATTGCTGTACACAAAGGAAGCAGCTGTGAAATGCCGGACTTGTGAGTCAGGTACTACCAAAACTTAGAGCAGGCACAGTCCACAGGCATGCCACTTGCCACCAACAACTGGAGGACACTGCCAGCAGCTGTACAGGGTCTGGAGGTCAAGTGCAACACCCTGCCATTCCTAAAGGCCATCACTTTTTAAAGGACTTCAATTTTTGAGGGCTTTGATGCTTTTATATGAAGTTATCATTGCCTTTGGAGGTTTCACTATTTGTTTCTTTTTAAAACATAACCTTTAGTTTAAAACCACAGCCATTTTAATGATACACATAAGAAAAATCTCCAATTAAAACAAGTAACAGAAAGTGATAATTCAAATGCTAAGCAAATTTCCTTATTAAAATTCACTACTTAAGTCAGATAGTAGCAGAGAAGAGATCTTGAGTTTTTTGTTCAGGTCAGCTACAAACCAGTGAATTTGTTTCTCAAAGCAGTTTTCTTTCTACAAGTATTTATTCTGTTCCCCATTCATATTTAAATATGACAGAATTAAGATGAGTGGCTTAGTCCAGCAGTGTACTTCTGACAGAAATCAGTAACACAGTCTAGAAAAAGAGTAAGCACCCCTCTGTAAAACAATTTTTAAGTAAACCGTTCACTAAGGAACATTTCTTCATAAGCCCAAACAAGGGCTGCTACATGTGTTGCAGTCAGTTATAAAAATGATATGCTCTTCTACCTACCATAACCAATACTCTTCTTGCAAATAGAATAACTGCTTGAACAAGAAATATTAGGCTACTAGTATTTAATATCTTCTCTCCCTTGTGAAATTATTAGGTGACAAATATGTGGAGTTAATGTTTTACCAGTTACCTCCTGCCTTTCCTGTGCATTGGACAAAGGATTAAGAACTATTACAGATATCAGCTACAGGGCTGAATTCCCAAGTCCCAAATGCATCAGTTCATACTTTAATTCCAAATGCTTTTTCTTTTGTGTGACAACAAAGTAAAGGTAACTTCAGCTCTGGGTAGCAAGTACATTTTGAAAATTTAAAAAAAAATAACAAAACCATAGAAAACTGTAATAGAAAGCACCTCAAACAGAGCAATAATTTTACTTTATCTTTCAGTAGATATATTACTATTTCATATCCCTTACTCTTTTCTTCACAAATATAAATAAAAAGGAAGAACAAAATAAGTCACAAGCATTTTTCGTGGTCTGGCAATCCAATGAAAGACAAAACACCCAGTAGCAACAAAGGAGCGATACCTCACACTCTCTTGTCAAATTCCACATCTAGCTGACTGTGGAAGATGTGGCTGCTAAGGCAGCTGATGCTGTCTGAATGCAGAAAGTGTGGCAGCTGCATCGCACAGACATAGGTGGATGGGGTACCCATCACCCTGTCCTTCCTTGTGAGAGGTTCTGAGTTGAAGGGCTGCCCAACGTCATTCCCTTGGTGTGCACCAATCCTGATTTGCCTTGAAGAGTCCTTAGATGGCAATTAATGATAAGGCTTGGTAAAGCAACAGCTAAGTTGTGAAATATTAAAAAAAACCAAAACCAACTCATGGGAAAGCATCTCTGAGGGCTTCCCTCCAATGTTTGCTAAGAACTAACTATAGGGTCTTATTCAGCAACAAACTTTGCAGAGGGAGAAAAAAATTCACAAAATCAAATCCTAATCTCTTCCTTGTAAACAGATGTTACTTTCTGCTTGTTACAAATTATTGTAATTTAGGCTCAAAGAAGAAAGCTAATTGCTACTGCTGCCCACTGCTGCCATCTGGATGTTTGGTTGGCAAGAGGATGAGACCTGCCTGAGCAAGAAGCTTTCTAACTTTGACAGACTTCATGTCTTTCTGCAGTGAAAGCATGAAGGAGTATGGTCTCAGGAATTCCATGGCTAAAGCAGAAATAACAAAATGCACAAAAATTGTGATGTACTTTTAATACAGAAGAACATAGTACCTGCGTGTTTCAACTTACTCATAGCAGCAACAGGGATGCCCAGTTCTGCCCTGAGTTTCTACCCTTTAAAAACCCAAGGGATTTACTGCTCATAGAAGCAGACACCAGATACTACATCCATACTTGTGCCTTCCCTGACAGCCTGGCAATGCCTTGCAGCTTGCCCCGTTGAACTGCAATATGTTGAAAATGAAATCACAGAATCTTTTTCTTTTTTCTCAAGTCTTGACTAAATCAGTAAAAAGTGTTAATGCAAGAACAAGGATTTCAAGTGACAACTCTGTTTTTTTTTAAGCAAGCCCTGCACCATGTAAATCAAACACCATCACCACATAGTTCAAAGTGCAGCTTCAACACTTTGTTGGAATAAACTGATATCCTTTTACTGCCCATCATGCCAGTACAACCACTTGTGGGATTAATTCACTCAGGAACACCATTTCAATACAAACTCACTGAGCACAGCATGCAAAATACAGTTAGATCTTTTACATTCAAAACTTACTTCCTTGAAACATTAGTGTTAAGATACAAAGCATAAATATGTTCTTTAAGAAAAAGATAATGGGCTGTCCTATAGTGTCGAAAAGCATATGAATTTTTTTTGCTATGCACTATGCTTTTCACAGCTCCTTAACAATCACATGTTCAATATCTAACTAGGTAAGAACATGTGGCTTCATTTTCAACTGGCAGTTATGAAACATCTATGAATGCTTGCATGCCTAGTCCCATGGAAGAATGTGATACCTAGACATTTTTTGAGTGGTCATTTTACTAGGTTAAGCCAGCTGTTACCACAAAACAGTGAATATTCTTGCACATATTTAGGTACATCCCATGTGTTGACAAGTACCTTTAAAATTTTAATTAGATTTAAAAGAAAAGGCAACATATACACTTCATTCCTCTTGTCATTACAGTCTAAGGGCAGGCACAAAATGAATACTGATTTTTTCACAGAAATTCTGAAGCAAACAGAAATTGAATATCATTGCAAACCACAGCCAGCAACATTAGGTGGGATATATACTCTAGATGTAGACTTGATACACTGGCATACCATAAAAGTACACTATAGCATACTTGCCTAGCAGAGATTTGAGGTTTTCAGGTGGTTCTGTCCAACCTGCACATCCTGGGTTCATGAGAACAAATACAATGATTTCAATGTAATGTTTTCACCAAAGAATAAAAATATTTTATAAGAAAGATAACACAAAAATTTTACAGTTGGGTTAGATGTAAGCAACTTTTATCATACAAAGCCAGCTATCAGGGTTCAGATGACAAAGGTGCAGCTGGGCCTGGATCCCACCTCTCACAATGGTAAAAAGCAAATGCCTAGGAAAGTTTAAAAGAAACTAAACAACAGTTTCTACACTGCTTAGTGGAACATCTCACCTTATAATTCATCTGCTTGGAATAGTTGAATACATGCACCATCACACCAAGGGCACAGCCTAGACCTTTGGTGATCACTGTTTCACCTGTGCCAGCTGGTCCTGCAGGAGCACTGCCCATTGCTAGTTAGGTGAAGCGACTAGGTTAATGTAGCACCTTAATGTAAAGTAAGTGATTGTTAGCATTGCAAGGAACTCCTACAGTGTCAGGAGGGTTTTTTCCAGACCTTATTTTTCATGGTGTTGTGCTGATTCAGCCATCATCATTTTATGCTGCCATCAGTTGCCTGATCTCACAGGCCAATGCTGAACTCAGCAACATCCCGTCACAAGTCTTCTTTCAGACAGTCCTGCCACAGGTTTCTGTGAGCCCAGCTTCTCTGCTGCCCACTCTGGTGCCAGCATCACCTGCTGGACACAATGGACACAGGTGGCTCCCTCAGTGGCCCCTCACATGGAAGGGCACCACTGAGAGAGCTCAGCAAGCTGCAACCAGCCCCAACAGAAGTCACACCCAACAGCAAAACTTTTCCAACTAATCAGCTCCTGGTTAAAAGAGCCCTGGCCTCGCCCACCACCCCAACCATGACAACCTGGGTGAGGGCAGAGCCACAGAGACACAGGTGGGCCAGGTTCTGCCTCTGGAACATGAATCAAGTGGGGAAAACAAAACATTCTTCTAGGTTGTGACTCATTCACAGGTCAACTCCAACTTGGGAGTCCACTTTCTCATTATAATTTAATGTCCTAAACCACAAACGTACCTCTTTTGTGTTCATGTGAAGTCATAAAGTGGCACTAACTGGAAAATGCTTATTTTAGATATAGAAACCAACCCCAACAACATTTTTTAGCAAGAAGGAATGTCCTACCAATGGTCACACAGGGCAGGAAAGAGGCAGCTGCAGTTAACACTTTGCCTATTTCAAAGGCTTGAGCCCCAGGACTGTCCCTCCCCAGCTGAGGGTCATAAACACTAGCCAGCTAGGATTGCTAGCTGCATTTTCTGGATCATTGATTTTGACGAGGAATTCCATCCTGGAGCCAAGACATTTCCAGAAAAAAAGGCTTCACTACATGTGGTATGAAAAAAAGTATTGGTTTAGAATTAAACATATTAAAAAAAAAAAATATATATATATATATTCTTTTGCTGAAAACTCTTGATTAACCTTGGTATAGATCCACTCATTCTTCTTCAGACACTGAATACATACACTAAGTTATGCAAGATATATTTCAGTTATTTTAAAAACCATAGACATTAAAATCATACCATCGCTTAAGTATGCATACTTACCTGCACACACATGCTCAAAGATTTGTGTCTTAATAACCTTTTAACGTACCCATGAGGTACTGAAGAGCACTGAACTTCTAAGAAACATTTAACCTTTTATTCACTGAAACAGATCAAGCAGACACTGTTATTAGTAACAGTCATTACCCATCAAAGGTGTAATAACTAGCCAAGGGGTATTTCCCAAGTACTTATAAAAGTAGCATTGCAAATGCTGGCAAAACAGTGTTTCTGGGCATTATCCCATCTACAGCGTAGCTGTGACAGCCAAGCAAAAGCTCCAGAACTGCTGACCTAAAAAGCCACTGCAGAGCCATCATGCCAAGTTGGACCTACTCAGATGAAAGAAATGAGACCCATCATAAAGCTACAGCTGTCATCAGTAGGTCTCACACCTCATTCCTAGCTGCTTATGAATAACTACTACAACCAATTATAAAGGATTAAATGCACCCTGAGGCATTTGTGCTTTTATACAGTGGCAAGTGTAATGTAAGATCTTTTTAATAGAGTTATTACAGCAGAACACATTGCCACTTATTAAACTAAAACAAACAAAAAAGAACTAAGCCAAAAAACCCAAGCCCCCCAAAATATGCTACCTATTTTATCGTTATACTTAATAGCCATGAACTAGACTGAAATTTGGCTAATCCTTCATTTAACCTTCTTTATACTTCCACCATTCTATAAACAAAAGTTTCATACTTTAAAATGTACGCTGAGCCAAAGTATTTCTTTTGTTCAAAAACTGCTACCTAATAGCTTCCAGGTAGTGCCTGTTGGCTTTTTATTGTGAGAAATGGCAAACAGATTAATATTTATGCACGTTCTCTATTACAGGGATCATTTTAGAAACCTCTATCAGATTTCCACCCGCACCTTTAAAGTCTCTTTCCTATTTCATATTTCCCTTCAGCAGATTTTCTAGGTTGGAAAACCCCAACTACTGAAAGTTTTCCCAAAGAGAAACAGCACTCACACCAGGACAAAAACATTCAAATGATGCTGGAGGTAAATAAGAGCAAAGCAAAAATCAAACTGCAGAAGGTACTCTCCGAAGTCGGACCAGCACTCGTAGTATTAGAAGTAAACAGCTTGGTTTGACATAAACCCAAAAGTTTGGTCTGCCTTACACAAATACAGATGTTTAGTATTTGCATGTACTGGTTCCATACTCTGTTCTTGTCACACCATCACGGTTGATGCTTGCCAGTATTTTTGCCTTTTGCTTTCATCTCAGTTCAGAATAATCCTACAGAAACCTCAGTAATTAAGATGTGTTAACAATGCCCATGAGATAACAGAAATGGAAACAAAAGGTGTATTTCTTTTTTTCAGTAGGTGCCAATGGCAATTAATTTATTACCACACTGAAGTTACTAGATTCAGTAACTCATGTCTTCTTATGAGACCATTTTCACACTTTACTTACTTTCACTGAATTAAAAAACAAGAATATATTCACACCTGCTTCTTGTGGCAATCCTTCAGGGCTGATGCCAGGCCCTCTTCCAGCCTACTGAATGCCATTTCAACATCTGAAACCCACCAGATTTGCGAACCAGTAAGCACAACACAATCTGGGTTGTTAAAAATCCACAGTTCTCTCTGCTTCTCTTCCCAGGACAGTATCACCTCCATGAAGTAGGAGCACACTGCTTTGTGCAGTTTCCTGAAGGTGTTGCAATGAAGCCTGTACCTTTTGAAGAAAAAAAAAAAAACCAAACATGCATAAGTTTACGTATTTAACATAAATGGCATATTTCGTACTAACAAGATAGGAAGCTCATCTCATTACTCTTTATAAAGGATTTTACTTACGTCGACATTCTTTACAAACTTGAAAGGAGAGTGGATTGTTTTTTCTTCCATTTTCTCTCCTGCCTCTTCAGTAGGATTTAAATCAGAGGAGCCCTTCCCAATTACTGAGATACCAGACATTGTTTTGTTTTACACATCCACTTGACTTGAACACACATACATAGTGTCTTAGGGCTCCAAATATGAAAGTCTGAAGTTTTTCTGTTCACAGACACAGAGTAAACACAGACAATACAGTCTTTCCTATGTCTCTGTGCGCTCAAACGTAGCTGTATCTTGGAGAAACTATCTCCAAGAGGCAAGCTGCATATATTTGTTCATTCAGTCTGGGGCCTCCCTGCTGAGACAATCAATCATTAGAACCACATGCAACATTGATTTTATGCGATGTGAATGCTTATCCATTCTGCACTGTTCTAAGAACAATAAGTTATTGTCTCAGAAACTGCTGATCTGTTCTTTCTGACCTACCACCACCCAGTTAGCACATATACTGGCTAGCCAAATAGCAAATATGAGGCTAAAACCCTGTTCAGCTGATAGGTGACATGGCAGAGAACTGAAGGTCTGGAGAGATGTGTGCTGAAGGGTAAGAGAGAAGGGGATCTGCAAGTATAATAGTAGATTAAATAAAAGGGCAGAAGAAGAGAGGAAGTATGAGAAATGCAACCCTCAACTACAGGCTTTGTTGGTTCTCTGGCTTTTAGTACAATATTTTTGTTTTTCATTGCCCCTAAACACTTAACTCTCTACACATCTTAAAAAAAACCCTAAACTTATGTACAAGGGGCAGTAAGACAATACATTAAATTATTAGCTTATTACACAGTTTGGGGCCACAAAATGTTTTGAAATCTGGAAAAAAAACAGTTGTAAGGAAGCTTGAGGGGCTTTTGTTTTGTTTTTCTAAATTTATATTTCTAAAGCAGCATTTCATGCCATTGAAAGTGTCTATTTAATCTACAACCCAGAGAGCAAAGTTCGTAAAGGAAATTTCACATAACACAACATACTTGACCACTGCATCCACACCCTTCATAGAAGGCAACATACTCCTTTTCTCTGCAGTAGAATCCAAGGGCAGCAATTGTAGATTCCTCTATATTCTCTTGAAATTTAAGATCAGCAATGTTGTCAAAAAGGTTTGTAAGATGATAGGTCACCTGCACCTAAAAATACCATACGGAAACCATTTACCTTACATTTGTGTCAATCACACTATTTTAAGGGATATTTCTAATAAAGTGGACAACTACCCACACTAATACTTGCGATACACAACGAGGTTCTGTAGCTCAGCAAAATTTAACACAGTTTTTAGAAAATACCTGGATAACATGAAGTCCTTGCAGTAATCTTACAATTGTATTTCTTATTCTAATGTTTTCAGTACACAGTACTTCAGTTGATCTTATCAAGTAAGATGCACTGAATGACCAGGTGATTCATAAAGATTTCATGCTTAAGTTTTAAAGACAATTAAAAAACTGAAGCCCAGGTTTTTTCCATAGTATTAGCACACTTACGCCAACTGGCCAAATAAGAAGAGTACTTCTGATTTCCCTGGCAGTCCAAGACTGACAGGGTGATGCTATCTGTCTGTTACATGGTCATTAATAGGGAACTTTTAAGGGAAAAGCTGGGGCTAATTACACTATTGTCAGTCTTTAGAAGAATCTGAAGGAGAAAGCTCAATATAAAACTGTGAAGTCTTGAATTTTGTTAATTAGGCTAGTGTTTATTTCACAAATTGTCAATTCAGGTCTAAACGCCCCGTGTAACTACACACCTCTCCAAAGACCTTGGAGTTTGAAGATCACTGTCTACACACGAGCATGCTCTATGACTGATAACTAGAACAGAAGATCTGGTTCCTCTTCTTATGTATAATGCAGTGCAAAGAGTGAATGAAACAAGTCACTACATGTTGTGAAGAAATTGTGAGACTCTGTCATCATGTTTGAAAAGGCTTGGTGTTCAAGTCTCACAATCCCTTCCTCCTCTTGGAAAATATCAGTTCTTCTGTTACATGTCACATCACATCTAAAAAGGCTTTCCTTGAAACACGCCAGTAAGTCCAGCACTCAGAGAATTAATGGCCGTGGCTGGCCAGTCACTGAGGCCAGAAGCATCATGTGGTATGTAGATAACATAGTATAAAGCTTCTGAAATACATCAAAGTGCCTGTGCTTTTATATAAATTGGTCTCAAAGTGTCACAAAACCCAGAACATTATTATTCAAGGCAGGAAAACAGAAGGATAGCTACAATGATCAGCAGCTCAGCAACAGCCTACAAGGGACCATATATCCTTCAGTCCTACTTATCATTACGATGCATAGCATGCCTGAAATTTGATCAATCCATGCCAGAAGAAGAAGAGATTTGAGGATCTCATTGACCTTTTCCATTTCTAATTCCTGCAATCATACAATCCAAAAATCCAAATAAATGCAAATTGCACATGGCCAGACTTCCAGCAAGAGACAGCATGGGATTTGGAACACTTCTCAGAATGATGGCTTCATTTCTCCTTGCTGAACACCTTGTTCCTGTCCTAGCTGGGGGAAAAATGTTTACTAGCTTCCTTACACAAAGTGTTCCTATTTGTAAAGTAATTTAACACTTAGAAATGAAGGTGCAGTCCTACGATACTATCTTCTCACATGGTTAGCTGGAAAAACTTGCCTTGCTGTAGATAAAATGCAGTACAATAATACGCAAGAAGGTTCACCTGTTTTGGCTGTGTTCCTGTTGGAAGGATGTCTGGCAAGTCTGCTGAAGAAACAAAATAGAAGCAAGGAAAAGCTATGCGTTTAGTTTCTACATATTCAGCCAGAGGTTTTTCCACAAAAAGGAAGTCGGAAAAGAAGACAGAGAATTTAAAGCTATGTGCTTTTAATCACCCTAAATAATTCCCTCCCAGTTAAAGAAGAAATTAGATCAGGCAGTAAAACAGAACAATACAATCCACCTTTAATTTAAAATAATAACAATGAATACAGCTGTAAGGAACAGATAAGGTAGCAAACCTTATATGTTTCCTTTCCAGAAGCCAAAAGGAAATATGCTTTTTTTACTCATTTGACTGAGGAGCACAAGAGAATGGAATGGGGCCAGAAAAGTCCCTGAAAAGGTAAGCTTGGCTGAGTGGAAACTCCCCATCAACCTTCCAAAGAGTCCAGCCTTAGAAAGTAAAGGCCAACCCCAAAATTTCTTACTTAATGGGGCAGTTATTTGCAGAGAAATGGAAGGAAAAAAAAAAAACAAGGAGGAAAAAAAGGGGGGGGGCGGGCAAAATAACCCGTTTTCTGGAAGTGCACAAATTTATGTTTGAAGAATAACAAACACAAAAACACATGTTGGTATTGACAGAAAAAGTATTAAGAATCAAAATACTCAATTACATGAATATCTGGAAAGGAAAACCACATTTATTTGTGTGACCGATGCACTTTAGCTATTAGCTTGATATTTCTCAAAACAAAATTGACATCTCAATAAACAGATTTCTGTTTTGGTTTGGGTTTTTTTTGCTGTGGGGTTTGTGTTTTTTTTTAAACTTCCTCTTACAGTTTTTTCTTGCAAGGACAAACAGGCTGTGAATCCAAACATCGCAGTCCCTGCAGGTAGGAAGAAGAAACGTCAGTGGAAGTTTCAAGGCATACCTTGCAGTGTGCCAAAGAAGGACCTCTGCTGTACACAATCTCCTGCTTGTAAGCATGAAAGAAAGAATCCTAGCTGCCAGGTTGCGGATCAGGAGAAAATGAATTCGATCTGAACTGAATGTTATTTTTAAGACCTTTGATAAATTTCACATTGTGCAATTCACAAATAACGAACCAATGCCTCAAATGTAATTGATCATGTAAAAAGTAGTAAAAATCCAATACGTCCAATAGAAACAAATGACAAAAATATAATCAGATCATCTCATACCTGTACAAAAAGCAAACGTGACCTGACAGCTCTCATTTCCTGACTGTTCCAGGTTTGCACTTTTGAATAATTCATAATCATGCTGGAAATTTGAGCTGTACCACAAAACTTCAAAATTTGCGTACACCTTTGGCTTGGTTGTAGCCTCCACCACATTTTTTGTACTTGCTATGTCAGTCACCAACTCCTGTACATAACAGCAAGGAAGTTACTGCAACATGTGGAATTCCCCTCATTTTTTTCTACTTGATACTGTTTACTATACTAGAACAAGAAAAGCACTGGGAAAAAGGGCTGAAAGGCAGAACCAAAACCAAGATACTGTGGGGCTATTTCTTAAACAGCAGAAATAAAAGACAAATTAAAAAAATCCACAAACACCTGTTCTGACAGTGTTTAGGCTGAACATGAAGGAAATGTAAAATGAACAGAGAACTGCACTGCAGGAAAGCTATGCCACTGATTATACTATTATATCTCTTCTAAGAAAATAAAAGGACAGATCCTACAAAAGGCACTAACTTGTACAAGAATTCTGCTTCTATGTACAAGCCAATTGCCTTTTTCAATATGGACCATGATACTTATGCTTGTTAAATACTATGAGTCGTTGTTAACAGGGTTCTCAACTTGTAAAAAAGGTATGAAAACAGAGGTTTAATTTTTTTGGCATATAGTTAGACATGCTGTTGCCAATATTGTTTAAATTTCAGATTTTAAAAATTAGAACTTTATTTGAAATTTTAAATGTAGAAGCTCCCTATAGATCATTATCATATCTTAGCTTTTCAGAAATGAACATAATGAGAACTTTCTTTGGCATACTTGGGTTTAATCATAGGTATATTGATAAGACACAAGTTATTCTCTTTGCTAAATGATGGTTCAGTTAATTTTTTGTTCAGAGTGAACAATTAAGACTCTTTTTTTTTAAGTTCAAAAGCTTAGGTTGATGGTTGTAATAACCTTTGGCCAATAATAAATAGTAGACCATTAACTTATATGCCAACTATCACTGTCCTAAATTATATGGAGTTTGCAAAAAGGATTTCCGTAACTCAGAAGTAGCATATTGCTATGTGACTCCAGGAGGTTAAAAAGCTAAAAGCATCAATAAAAGACAATATTAAAATAAAGAGATGACCTGGAGAACTTTGTCACAAGTCATGGTTTGTGACAATGTGTCAAACAGTAGCTGCTAGTCCACGTGAAAGGAAAAGGTAGCAAATATTAACTTTTATTTTAATAATAAAGAATGCAAAATCTACTTCTGATACTCTCCCAAGTAAGCCTGAGATTCTCACGACAATGTTAATTAAGTGGGTTATAAACAAGCCAACTGAAGTACTCAAACTAAACTGTTGATATGGTATTGCTATTTTTAAATATTTAATAAATAGTCAATAATTTATTAAAACATATATTCAATTATATAATTTATATTTTAATAAATAATGTTTTTAAACTACCCACTCTAAATAATTCAAAGACAAGATATAAATTGATATAAACCACCACTAACTCTAACTTCAAAGTCTTTATTGATTTTATCAAATCTGTCTGCATCTTCTGAAAGCTGGCTTCCAGTATCTTCAGAGTCAGTGAAAACATTTTCTAGATGAAACCACAAGCATTGAAGTTCCATGCAAATGGAAATGACAGAATCTGCCATGTTTAATTTATTTTGCCAGCTTTTCACTTGTTCAGTGAAATATGCCAGATCTTTACTATTCAGAATCATTTGCAGCTGAACCCAGAAAAGCAAAAAACAGTGAAAAACTGCACTAATCAAAATAATTTATCAGACAGAGGAACTAGGGCTAATAAAAGTTTAACAAATTCTCCTGTAACTTGTTATTATCATGTATCATAACAGAAGACATCTTTAAACACTGCAACTGGAAAGCATATTATTAAATGATTTTTCAAAAAAAACTCTAAGAAAATATAAGCTTAGAAAGCTGTAATTTTGTTAACTCCTACATGGAGACAGTCATTTTTTTAGAATATATATAGTTACACAGCATACATATAATTTCCCAGGACTAACATCTGGAGAAAACGCAACTCTTTGCCTTGAAGATTCAAGAAAAAAAGTTTTAACTCACGAAGTGGATCATGGAGTGGATAATATTGATATAATAATAGTATTTCTATTAATTAAATCCTTACTCGATTGTAAAAAAAAAAAAGTCACAAAAAATTGTGTTAGGCCTGTTTAGGAGCCTTTTGCATTAAAAATAGTTTTCCATCTCCTTTATTACAACTTCATGTGAAAAATGCTTGGTATACTGGAATAGAAACATTGTGTTCTGCTTTCTCTTCTGTTTATCTTTCAGCTTTCCAGTTTTCTTCATTTTGAAAATGACTGAAAATGGAACTTCAATTTTTTTTTTTCAAAATGGTTAAAATAAATTTTTATTCAAATTTTGAAAACTAATAACTGGTACACATTATACCTTAAGAACCAAAACCACTGGTATTTGTTTTGAGAAACTGAAATAACTTTTTTTTTGGTTTATACAAACTTCTTTGTTTTTTCCAGCAATATGCTAAACCATTGTGTAAAATGGATGCATCTCTCCCTCTTCTGGCATTACTTGGTTTTTTGTTTGGTTGGTTTTTTTCCTCCTTTTTTTTTGTGGGTTTTGCTTGTTTGATTCTACCTACTCTCAAGGTCAATCATTTCCTTATCACTAATTCTTAAAAGATTTACTAGTAGGATAATATTTTGGGTGGCCTTTCTTTCCTTACTTTCCATTTCCCTCTGCCCATCATTTCCTCTGTTCACTATTAAGAAATATTTTCTTTTGCTACCCAGGAAAGTTAGCCACATTGCTTGGTTTTCTTATAAATATTTAATAGAAATTATTACTGTGAAGTATTCCCCTGTCCCAAACAAAACAGAGAACCTTTCAAGCTTAGTGCTATTTTCAGGCTCAGCAGGGTGACAGCCACATATGGAACACTCTAACTTAGCAAGCCAGCTCTGCCTTCAGAGATTGGGTCCTTTTGTCTGAGCAGAGACCACAAATTCACTTGTTAACTCACAAGATGCCTGTCTGAAACCTAAATCTCTGCTCCACTTATACGTTGAATAGTTGGCAGCAGTGACCCTACCACATGCCCAGCAGTGGTGCTGCATCTGTGTGTAGAGCATGAAACACCATCACCAGGGTCTCCTTAGCTAAACACTGTTGTCACATTCATGACCTGGTACCAGTATCCCTCTGATTCCAGGATTCTGCAACTCCAATATTGCTTTCAGCAATAACATCAGATTCCTCACCTTTAACTCCAAGCCCTATATACATCCCAGGAATAAGCTTCTTTATCCCAATACTGCAATTCCTAAGGAATAGGATTAAAGTAATTGCAATAATTACTTGCCATTAACAGCTACCTTGTTGATAACTTTAAGAAAAACTTACGTTTGTCAGAAAGCTCTACTTTCATGTGTGGATGTGTGGGACAGTTGTAGTCAGCACAAGCCTAGGGAAGATTTTATTGGGGTCACTGGTTTATGTGGCTGATACAGCAAAGGCTCTGGAAATGTACTTTCCAGTATGTCACCTAATGGAACGCATTTACACAGTGATTTTATTATTCCAGCTGGATCGGAGCCATTTACTTTACCATGGCCTTGATGACTGAAGTCTAATTTTCTTCTTAATTTCACTGCAGATAACAGCATCCATAAATTTAATACATTCAAAACCACCATTCAGAGGAGTAAGGGACTCATATGCACACCAGAGCATGATGAACATGACACAAGCGATCAGCTCACAGGTGGTGATCAGCACCTTCTCTCTTCCAGTATCTGGCATATGTGCCACAGGGAATGATGCAAAAGCAGAAGGAGAATGAAATTACCTCAACCCTCCCCTTGCTTTTACCACCCCTATCACAGAAGAGAAACCAGAAGTGACACTTGGCCAGCGAGAATCGAAACAGTGGCAGCAGCTGCACTAAGTTCTGTAGCCAAGCACTAGATTAAGTCACCACTGGGCTGGCGACCAGTCACTAGGGAGGTTCCACAGGGATCCATCTTAGGGCACTGGCCCTTAGGGCACTGTTTAATATATTCATAAACAACTTAGATACAGGACTTGAAGACTTACTAAGTTTGTGGATAACACCAAGTTGAGGGGAACAGTTGACACTTTCAAGGGCAGGAAGGCCCTGCAGAGGGATCTGGACAGGTTGGAGAGCTGGGCAATCACCAATCACATGAAGTTTAACAAGGACAAGTGCCAGATTTTGCACCTGGGACATGGTAACCCTGGATATACATACACTCTGGGGAGCAAGAGGCTGGAGAGCAGCCCTGTGGAGAGGGATCTGGGGGTTCTGGTCGACAGCAAGTTGAACACGAGCCAACAGTGTGCCCTGGCAGCCTGGAGGGCCAACCAAGTCCTGGGGTGCATCAAGCATGGCATTGCTAGCTGGTCAAGGGATGTGACTGTCCCACTTTACTCTTCACTGGTGCAGCCCCATCTTGAGCAATGTGTGCAGTTTTGGGCACCACAGCAGAAAAAAGATATAAAGCCACCGGAATGTGTCCAGAGGTGGGCTACAAAGTTGCTGAAGGGTTTAGAGGGGATGCCATATGAGGAGCAGCTAACTTGGTCTGTTCAGCCTGGAGAAGAGGAGACTGATGGGAGACCTCATCGCAGCTTATCACTACCTCACTAGGGAGTGGGGAGGAGAAAGCGCTGATCTCTTCTCTCTGGTGACCAATGACAGGACCTGAGGGAATGGTAGGAAGATGTGCCAGGGGAGGTTTAGGCTGGACATTAGAAAGAGATTCTTCACCCAAAGAGTGGTGGAGCACTGGAACAGGCTCCCCAAGGAAGCAGTAATGGCACCAAACCTGACGATATTCAAGAAACATTTGGACAACACCCTCAAGACACACGGTGTAAGGGTTTTCAGGCACTGGACCAGGCTGTCCAGGAGGTGGCTGAATCACTATCCCTGGTGATGTTTAAAGGACATGAAGATGTGGGGCTGGAGGACAGGGTTCAGTGGTGGATGTGGCAAAGTTAGGTTAGCAGTTGGACTTGATGATCTTGAAGGTCTTTTCCGACTAGAATGACTCTATGATTCTATGATTGCATGAACTATATCCTTTGGTCCTTATGGGGAGGCTTTTTTATGTTAGTCAATGTTTTTGTGTTCAGTAGGTAATAGTGAGCTACAATTCAAAGAACGCTCTTTCTTTGCTATGATAATCTGTAGACCATTGCACTAGATTAGAGTGACAAAGCAAAGAGTAGATTCTGCCAGTGACTGAAAATCCAAATATTTTCATATCTAACTATTCTTGTTGAGTTTGAAATACTGTGCTTAAAATAAACATCAAAGGGATCATGGAGAGAACTTAGGGTAGAATCCCAATGAGAAGTAACAACTATGATTTTATATGCTACAGAAGTTAAAGGCCTTCTTTGCACAAGTGTCATCTTTGCCTTTTACTGGAGAATTAACTCAAGTACTTCAGTACTGAACCAGAGTATATATCTTCACTATAGACTTCCAGATCATTGTCTTAGTCTTTGCACTGAGCTTAATGTCTATTACAAGACATATGCTATACAAAGCAAAATTCATCATGCATATAACATAGAGCTCAAAGGAGTAAGTCACATACTTTCAATAACCATAGACCATCACTACCACTCACCTTTTCTTTTTTATGTCTTTCACATTTGCACTGTAGAACCTGTAATGTCCCACATGAGACTAATGCTGCTTTCCACCTAAAGTCTTTGCTGATTTTTTGCTTATGAAAGAACCTGAGCATGTTGCATGCCATACTCTGTAGTGATTCTGTTTCCTGTAAAGAAAGCAAGAAAAATACATCCTGAAATGTCTGTGCACCGTTAATTCTTTACAATCTTGGTCTGCCTTTAAAAAAACCCTCTATCAGTTACCATTGGTTTCTTTTGCTTTTGTAGTGCCAATCTTTTCCAATGAAACACATGACTAATTTGGTCTACCTGCCATCTCTTCAAAATATTTAAATTATCCATTTGTAGTAGTAATATTAATAGCGTAAGGATGTTAGGGAGAAATCATAGCTGCAATGCTTTTTTTTTTTAACAAAAATATTTTTCTACTATAATTTATATAGTAGGAAGAAAAGCATTTATTGGATATAGAATTGCTTCATACTAAAAATATCCATTTACTTGACAAATTTTATTAATTTGAAATGGAAAAAAAGGAACAACTCTGAATATAATGATTTGCCTATAAAAAGGTACTATTACTCTCTATCACAACATGTTATTCAGGGACTGGACTGTACAAAGAACCAATTTGAGTTGTATTCTCTAACATTCCGAGAAGTTAAATTTTACCTGAGTATCACTGCAGAAAAACACTTTGCTATTTTCATGTTTTTTATTCTTGCAGCACCTGTCACGATACTCTGTGGACATATTTACCTGTAAAATATCATACATGTTTAAACATGGAAGTACTTTTAATCAAGTGAGCCAAGTTTCTCACTAACAGCTGGTGATGTCATCACTAAATTTTTCTGTAGCATCTTCTCAGGTGCAGCAGGGTTACTGTACAATTCTGAGCTTTTCCTTGGCAAGCAGGCAAAGAAAACCCCAATCCAGCTACCATTTCTGAAGGTATTAACAGAATCACACAGAATCACAGCATGGTTGAGGTTGGAAGGAACCTCTCGAGGTTACCCGGTCCAACCCCCCACGTTCAAGCAGGGCCACCAAGACCCAGTTGCTCAGGATCATGTCCAAGCAGGTTTTGAGTATCTCCAGAGACGGAGACTCCATAGCCCCCCTGGGCAACCTGTGTCAGTGCTCGGTCACTCTCACGGTTCAAAAGAGTTTCCTGATGTTCAGAGGGAACCTCCTAGGTTTCAGTGTGTACCTACTGCCTCTGGTCCTGTCACTGGACACCAGTAAAAAGACCCTGGCTTTGTCCTCTGCACCTTCTCAGGTATTTATACACATTTATAAGACCCTCTTGAGCCTTCTCTTCTCCAGGATGAACAGTCCCAGCTCTCTCAGCCTTTATTGGACAGGTGCTCCAGATCCTTAATCATCTCCATGGCCCTTTGCTGGACTCTCTTTGGTAGGTCCATATTTCGCCCGTACTGGAGAGCCCAAAACTGGACACAAACATATTATTTTAAAACTTTCATATTCTATGTAATTACTTGGTTCTTTGGCATTTAAAACCATACAGGAGTATTTAAATCTTACACAGACACCAAATACAATGTTTGTCAGTGTTTGTCTCAAGAAACACACGCAGTGTAGTGCTCACTTTGCATATGCACTAACAACAGATGTCCTAAGTGATACCACTTGCTCCCTTTGCATGACCATAATGTTTTATCAATTATTTATTCTCTGCGGGTTTTTTCTTTGACTTTCAGGCAAAGATGACAACTGAATTCAACAAAATTCTTTTGCTTTCTTCTTCAGCCAGTATCCAGATAACCTAATACAACCAGAAGGGCTTTAAAAAAGGCAGCTCATGAAAATACCGTGTTAGATCTCCTCACTTAGGCATGCACATGAACACATTTGACAACTTAATTCTTAAAGCTTTTCTGCAGATTTTTATGTAATGTTGCCTGTATTTGAGAAGTTCACCCAAGATGAGTAGAAGTTCATGCAGGAAGTGTTTTGAAAACCAAGAGTTTAGAGAGTAAAATACTGACTGACAAAAAAACCCACCCAAAACGTTTGGAAGATAATGCACATCTCTGCTTGTAGCAGCACAGAATGAAGTTTTGCTGCAGTCACACAGTAGCAAGATTTTAAAGCAAACAAATAAATAATTAATCATCCTACACCCAACAATCTGTGGCTTCATTTGCTAAGTGCTAAGGGTTTTAGCCACTCTCACTGACTTCCACAGATCATCTTTAGTACAAAGTACAGTAACTATTTCTGAAGAAAGTTTATTGGCTGTGACTAAAGCAACCTAAAGGAAATCCTGGCCTCAGAAAAAGTATTAGTGAAAATTAAACTTATGGAGGTCTAGTATATAACCCACTAGTCATCTCCGTAACTGCCTCCAAACATCAGGCTGAGGGACTGAAAGTTACTGACTTTGGCTCTGTAACTGCAGGAAAGTGCCTACAAGGCAGTTGCTATTACACAAACAGCACCATCCATAATATCTGCTGTTAAGTTTCAGTGACAAGACAATACACTGATTTTATATGAAAGACAAATTAATCTCTCTTAAACTGGGAAAAATAAAGATGGGAAAATGAAGAAACTTGTGCAGTAGTCGCTTGTGCATGCCTATTCTAGAAAGCAAAAGCTTCAGAGTTCAGTATATCACAAACATTATTTCATTAAGGTTTTATGTACTTATTTAGTTGGGCAACAGCTTTAGTTCTCATACAGTCTCCTAAATAGCTCCATAATGTTTACTGCAAGAAAAAAGATAAAGACTTTCAAAATGTATTTGGAAGAATGGCTTTTTCCCCTTCAAACTTCTTGACGGCACCTTAGGGCAATGAGTGCATCAAGCTCCATCCTCAACTGGCAAGTGGCAAGGTATTGCCACTTCCAGCCCAGGACACCCCCACGGCTTCCTTGCCCTGCAGCTCCAGCAGAGCTGGGATGCACCTCATGGCTCTCCATCACAGGAAGACAGCAGGCTCCCAGAGGCTGTTACTCCTGTCACGCTGTTTTCTGTTATAAGTCAGATATCCTATAACTGCTCATCAAAAGCATTTATTTTTGTTCTCTAGGAAACATTTCTCTTTGTCAGAAATAAGACAACAAACTAAAGGGGCTATTTATCTATTCTAATATGGCCATGAATATTTTTCTTAACCTTGGTGACTTGTTCAGGCATAAGGTCATCTTTCTGTGGAGAAGTACCTTCATAATCTCAACGAATACAACATGATTAGAATGTTTTTGAAGATTAAATGATCATTCCCTGACTCTAAAGGTATTTTTGTTTCCAGATGAGGGCTGATGTGTCTCAGTAAAGGCTGGAAAACACTGGCATAATGCTCTGAAAGATGGCGGTGTGTTTTAAGCGTAAATAA
Source organism: Coracias cyanogaster (assembly GCA_033124195.1). Lineage (NCBI taxonomy): Eukaryota > Metazoa > Chordata > Aves > Coraciiformes > Coraciidae > Coracias > Coracias cyanogaster. Next base: position 2,597 of record JAVSBS010027333.1, on the reverse strand, counting down.
ATACAATGGCTCCAATTTCACCTTTGGAAAAGCACTGTGTATCACTTGTACTGCATGCAAATGGATCTTGATTTAAAACCGCACAGAATGGTGAGTTCTTGTTCAGTGACAAACTGCCAGAAAAATCCTATTTTCATAGAAATGCCCCTGCTCATCTAAATCTAATCTAAAAGTGCTTTCTCCCATGAAAGTGTTCTTGATAGATGAATTTCATTATTAGTAATTCATGATGAAGAGCTGGAAGGTAGGTTTTGGGCATGGATTGGTAAACAGTAATGTAGGTTTTGGGCATGGATTGGTAAACGGTAATGATACTGTTTTGCAAAGCTGTAATAAATGTGCCAGATGAAGCCATAATGAAGAAAGTTAGATTTTTCTCTGCTGCCATTCAGAAAAGTGGATTCTTTGTTGGCTAAACAAGATACACTAATAAAATACAAAGAAAGTTTGACTGTTGTATGAATTTTGTGCCTCTGTGCATTTGTATTCAATGGACAACATAAAACTTCACTTGAGAAGTCTACAATTAGTATAACAAATTACAGGTTGTGTAATGCTTTCTTCTTTTGATAAGAAGAAGTAGTCATGAAATTACTTCAGAAAAGATACTTTTTAGTGTAATATCTTATGCTATTTAGAGCCAAATGATACATGCGTCTAACTACATGGTGCATAGGCACAAATACCTGTATCACATCATTTGTACTTGCAAATAGGCAGCATCCACAGATCTCGGAGATTTTAAAGAGACCGAATTGTTGCACTCCCTCAAATAAAGCAACCATTCCACGATAATGTGTGATTTTAAATTGGTCTTTCGCCATATGTCAACATTAAGAGAGTATTATTTGCTATCATCTAAAAATAACCAACATTTTTTGAAAGCCCAAGAACTATTACCTACCAACTCATTGATGTCATGGCTTAGTATATTCTCATACTTGACACGGATTTCAGTTTTATTTCCCATTGCACAACTGGATGAATTCACTGGAGACAGAACAAGGAGCAGTGGCAGAACCCGGAAGACAGATCTACAAAAGGCTGAATTACAACAAGAGCAGTTAAGTACATATTAAATGCCATAGGGTGCACACTGCATTAACAAATACCTTCTATAATCTGTTAAAACAGCTTAAAAGGGATCTTTGCACAACCAAATGACTTGTACCTTGAGGGAAGGATTCAGCTCCAGATTAAGGCACCACTTGGGTGTCTGAAGTCCCTCACACTCAGGAATGATTTAGCCAGCCTGGCTAAGAGCCTACAGCTGTTGAGCTTATCAGCCGCTTGGTGTCTGTAGGCTTCACGGCAAGCACTGACAAGGTCCCTCCGTTGACCATAATTGGACCATAACCACCTAATACATATGTGGACAAGTGTTTTAATCAAATAGGTGTAGACACTGAAATGTCTTAATCTGCAGCTGAATCTTACCCATTTTTCATATGATAAATTCTACAAATGCCCATGAACACAAAAATGCCCGTGAACAGACAAAATGTGCTTCCAGTTTGTAGGACTGAGATTTCATATTTTAAAAGAAGTTTATAAGCAACTGCAAGAACTCAATTATGGTACAACATTTTTCCAATATACCATTGCACCTCTTGATTCCAGTGTAAAAAAAGAACTGCAATGCTTGTTTCCAGGTAACAGTGATGCAAGTAACTTGGATATGCTGCTTCAAAAGACACAAATTAAAATCTTCTAAATTAAGATCAATCTAACAGACTCCATTGCTGAAAACTTGGGTTTGTCCAGCAGCAAGTGGAGGTACTATGTGAAAACTGCAAAGTCACTTTTTACTTTTACTTTCTCTGTATGGTACAGATAGTAAATCTTTTTTAAATGGGAAAATTACAGACTCAAAGGAGGCAATTCTGAAAGAGATGTTGCACACTCATGGAAGTGCCCTGACCCAGAGCAGGAGTGTGACAAAACCAGTTCAGACATTTCCCAAAGAGTCCCATTAGACAAGAGTCATAAAAAGTTCCAGGAGCTCTAGACTGAAAATTAACAGGAACTTTCTTAAATTTAGGTAACTTCAAAAGCAGCGGGATTGACGCATGTGTAGATGTGGTGCTGAGGGACATGGCTCAGTGGTGGACTTGGCAGTGCTGGGTAAACAGACTTGACGACCCTTCCCAAGCTGGGTGCCTCTATGACAGCCAGCACTGCGAGGGCCGGGAGCGCCTGTTGCTGGTAATACCCCCTCCTTTCGGGAAACTCCTCCAAAGTCTTAAATCATATCTGGAAAGCCCCAAAAACTTCTCTGCGAAAAGCCTGGCAGAGTTAGCATTCCAGTATTTCCAACTGTGAAAAAGCCCCTCCTGTTTTTTTGATCCAAGCCCAGCTGCTGTGCGGGCCGCCGGGCGCCACTGCCAAGGCGCTGCCGGACGGCCCGGCGGGCTCCCCGCTACCGCCCGGCCGCGGCCCCCGCGGGGAGCGGCTGCACCGCGAGTTCTGTCTCCCTCTGGCCCGCCGAGCCCGGGCAAGGCGCGGCTGGGCTCTGCCCGCCTGGGCCGAGGCGTCCCCGGCACCTGCTCGGGGCAGCGCGGAGCAGCGCGGCCCGCAGCTCCCCCGCCCCGCCCCGG
>JAVSBS010027332.1:44527-54913 GCA_033124195.1 Coracias cyanogaster | reverse complement strand
GGGCAGGATCCCCTCCCTGCCCTGCTGCCCACGCTGCTGGGGATGCAGCCCAGGGTGCTGTTGGCTTCTGGGCTGCAAGCACACATTGCCACCTCATGTCCAGCTGCTCACCCACCAGTACCCCCAAGCCCTTCTCCACAAACACACCTGCGTATTCCTGAGGCAGCATTGGCCGGCTTATAACCTTCTGAAAAGTCGTAATCCACTCCAGCTGGTCATCCTCTGTCTCGCAGGCGAAGAGAAATTTCCGATCCGGGGTGACGATGGTTATCCCGTGCTGCCAGTGGTTTCCCTGCGTGGATGGTGGGAGCCCTTCCAGGACCTTGTAGCTGTTTTCCTTGCTCCCAATAAAAACTTCCCCTCTAGCAAAGGCATCCTAGGAGACAGCAGAGTGGTCAGATGGGCGTGATTGCGAAGGGGAGCTCTGTGTCTCGGGCAGCCAGGACACAGCTCATCCTGCACCATTCAGACACCCCATCAGCAAAGTGCAGCAGCAGCCAAACACCAAAAGCACGAGCCACCCCATGAAACCCCACTGCAGCTCCTCCCAGGGGCACCCCGATAGGAGACCAACACCAGGGATCCACACTCCAGATGCAGAAAAGCCTGCAGCCAGCACACAGGGTTTCCAAAACATTTTTGGTGAGTATCTCTACACTGGGCTACTGCACACTGGACAGCAGGCGGGTCCACCTAGCAGTGATGGTCAGTGTCCTCCTGACTCTCCCACCAGCCCGAGCTTCACCACTATTACTACTATTATTACCGCAGATAATTCCCAACAGACACCCAAGCACCTTCATCTTACCAGAGGATCTTTGAAATACATGAGCCGTCGGTCATCCATGGTGAACCATCGCTTCTTGAATCCCTCTGTTTGCTGAAGAGTCAAAAAATGCCAGATTACACACCAAAGCAGTGCAGCTCCTCTCTTGCTGGGCATGACCCAGGAGTATCAAGGCACTCAGAGGAGTCCAATGGGCTGGGGCCGTTGGGAACAGGCAGCTTCTGGGCCACCATGAGCCACCACAGCCAGGGGCCAGGCCATCTAGACCAGCTGGGCTTGCAGGAATCGACAGTGAGAGGGGAGATGGGGTGGTTGGTTTCTGACGTGGAGTTTTTTCACATTTTCTCCCAGGTGAGGAAAGTGTATTAACGCATTCACGGCATTAAGGCTTTGCCTCTCCGGCGAGCCTGGGTTTATCCCACCAGCAGACCCTTCTCAGCCCTGTACAGAGCAGCACTCATATTTAGAGGGACTACAGAAATGTTTTATATCCTACCTTTGGCCCCGTTTTCTCCATGTACCCTTCCTTCAGGTAGTTTCTAGAAAGCTTTGGCACCAGCTGGAATAACCGAAGAGGAGAGAAAATAGAGCAGTGTCAAACGGAGGGAGCTGGGGGTTCTCTGCCCTACTCTTTCTGGAGTAGGGCTAGGGTTGCATTGGTAGGAAAGCCCACGCTGAGCTCGCCCCCAGCCCCAAGCCCACCCAACGGCTCTGGCAGGATGCTTCAGTCCCACTCCTCCAAGCGCTCAGAAGAGGCGGGTGCAGAAACATGAAGTATCTTTGAGCACTTCACCAGCAAAGCCAGCAGCCTCCAGGAGAAGCCCCTGGGCCAAATCCCACTTCACCAGTCAGCTCTGGTGATGCCATCTCCTCCACCAGATGCAGGGGAGAGCTCCTCATGCAAGCCTAAAGTACAATTTGCCTGTAAAACCCCACTAACACGCGCTGTCTGTGCACCCCCCCTTCCTGCAGATACTGCTGACAACAGCTACCAGCACCGGGGATATTTTTAACACTGCTTAGTGAAGACAAGGCAGTCGCTGCGATATCTTTGCAGATGTCACTAAAAGCCTCTTCAACTATGACGAGTCTCACTGAAAACAGGGCCAATGAGCCTGGCCACGCGCCTCCCCACCCCTGCCTCTCATTTAAACAGGTTATTAATGGCTCCGCTTGTTAAACCACACTCCCACAACACCTACCTCTGCCCAAGAGCAGCCCTGGTTGTACAGTTGTAAGGCAAAGACACCCCAAACTACAACAGCCGAAAGAATCCCACAGCTGTTCCACAGCAGCCAGGAGCTTCTTCATCTTGGATGCCTCACTGTGGGCAGCAAAGGGCTCTGCAGAGCTCATAGCCCCAGTGTTTGGTTCCCAGGACAGGGCTGAGGACTCTTTACTGAGGAAGGAGCTCATCACCCTCAGCTCAGAAAGGTTCCTCTACACTGCAGATGGGTCCCTGAAGCATCCTTCAGAGAGCCTCGTGGCCTGGGAGCTGCAGAGGCAGCCTGGGCATCCTGAGGATGGTGTGAGCAATTTATAGCTCTCTACCGCATTTCACCTGGCTCCTGTTTACATTTACTGTCTCTCTGACAGAGTAAAGGAATCGTAAGTTAGATGCTAACAATGGCAACACCCAGGACAGAGCTACCTCGGATATATAACCCAGCCTCCACAGAGGTCTCCCCAAACTGAACGCTCTGAAGGGTTGTCCAGTATTTCAAGGTTGTAAATTAAACCTCATGCTCCTCTGTTTCCTCCAAAGAATACTTGATGAGAAGGGGATGATTAGGAAAAATTTAGATATCTTCTCTCCCACCAAAACTGTCAGGGGGTGAGCATGTAAACACATATAAACACCCTCACCAGCTGCTGGACAAATGGCAACTCTGTGAAGGTCAGTGGGGGTTTGAGGGGGAATTTGACTCTGATGCACCAACCAACTTGAACAGAAGTAGAGGATATGGAGAGGGGTAGAAATAATTAAGCAAAGTACACGCTGCACAGTGACAGTACTATAGCTGGCTAACAAGGCTCTTCTTATGGCTTTTCCTACTTGCCCAGTTTAATGCTGGAGATCAGATACCAGCCCTGGGAGGGTTCTTTATTATCTCACGGATTAGGATGATGTTGGTGCACTGCTCCAACAGGAAGGCTTTGGCTCCGGGGATGCCCGGGCAGCCAGGGAGAGAGCAACCCTGCAGCTCAGAGCTGGCCTCAGCCCACGGGCTGGACCCCTCCCCAGCTAATTAACAGAAGCAGGCAATGCCATTACATTTCAAAATCTACAAAGTCAAGGAGGTAACAGAGAGTAATCAACAACAACCGCCAGTGACGTTACACACCCTTGCAGCGCGACGGCAACACAAGGCACTTGCTGTCAGCTTGCATTAATACTGCCTCCAGTATCGTATTAGCAAAAGGTAACGCAATTAGCTGTTCCAGCACCCGGAAAATACAGGACAGAGATTCATAACACAGGTTGCATCAACCTGCACACAAGACAGACGTCTGGGTACAGCACTGACGTTCTTTTGCCTTCATCTTTTCTACTTTCTAGCCTTTGCTTCAGCTTTTAATAACTATCACACCCATCACCGAGAAAGACACTTGTGGCGTGAGTTACTCGTAGGCACACCTCGCGTTTTGGGGGTGAACGTGTGTGCACGCACACGTGTGTGGTTTCCAAGGCTGGATGCTGGTAACAGGCTCTGCACGTGGGCTCGACATCCCACCGCAACAATTTCAGCCCAGTAATTGCAAAACACACTGAAGGATGGAGCGCTCTCAAGCCTTCCACCTTGTTAACAAGATGCTAAAAATGAGCAAGAGGGGGAAGGGGAAAAAAAAATAAAAGTATAACTGCAGGAAAACTCACATCAATGTCACTGGCCCCAGGGAATGCCACTTGTAAGTAATGAAAACGTGCTGCCCGGATGGCGTTGAACCAATCCACTATTTCCTAAGAACGAGAAAGAAAAGAACAGTGAGTAACATAAAATAACACGGTCTTGACGCATTTCACCTCTCCCACCACTTTGTCCGAAGTGACTGAGCGTGGATGAGCAGCAGTCCTAAAACAAATTAATATGCAGACATGAAAGAGAGCAGTAAACGGGTGAAGGATGGAGAAGAGCCAGCTGCTCTCCCAGGCTGCAAGATGTGCATGGAGCTCTGCAGCCCTCGGTGAGCACCAAGGGGCTTTCCACAGAGGGAAGGTTTTAAGAACATCTCTGAACTAGCAAAAGTAGCAACAAACCAGCATTTAAGATACTGAGCCCAGCACTGAGCTTGACCACATAAACACTGCTTAGTTCGCACTGGCAGCCCAACACCTCTGCAGCCTGCCCACAAGCCAGGCCTTCTGGCAGCCACAACCCAACCGTGGGCAGGACATGCAAAGAACACCCAAATCCCACCCAAATTTTAGCAACACTCTTCAATGTTTTGCCAAAAGAGTGGCTAAGTATCTCTTGACCTTTGTACTCCAGTGTCAGCCAGATCTGTGAGTCCTCTAGGGACAAGCACAATTCCCAGAAGCTCCAGCACTTCTTCCTTTCCTTGGCAAAACTCTCTCTCCATTTGCATTTTTTTTTCCCTACAAAATAATTAGTCTATAGCTTATTTGTTTTTAAATTCATTTATTTGTTTATCTCTGGTGAAACTCACAGAACTTGTGCTGCACTAGATGCTTTTTTGAAGGTTTCACTGAGAAATGTCACACTAATTTTAAGTGATCCACACAAGGAGTTCTCAAATACTGCCTTGTGCTCTGAAGGTACAGGGAAATGAGAGGTGTGTTGGAAGGAAGACGTGACACCTGCCCACACCAGGATGCTGAACTGTGGGGAGACAGATGCTGAACCATCCCGCTGTCATTAATGTACATGAAGCTTCACTCGTCAGGGACAGGTTCAATCAGCCAGACTTGATCCTAAAATGAACACTGTCAACCCTTTCAGGTGAGGTTCTGTAGCGTAGGAAAGACTATATCAAAGCAGGAGTTGGCCTTCAGTAAGATTTAAACCTTTTTATGCTTTAAAAATTATTGGAGGAGAGGGGAACAGGCTTTTCTGTGCAATTTTGGAGATCTGTTTTAAGGAGTTGAATTGGAGGTATCTCAAAAATGGTCTTAACATGGCAAATAGCCACCCTCTAAAAGTTCCAACACTTTGCTTTGGTTTGGTAATCCACGTCAAGTTGAAGGGAAAAATAAACACAACAAAAACATCATTAAACCATCACAGGATATACATAATGTTTTGGAAAACTCTGGTCTATTTGTCCGAGGTTTTACTTACCACTTCTTTCTGACCCTAAGCAGCTCAGCAGCTGCCCCTAACCCCAGATCATGGCACAAAGAGGATCAGTGAGAGGACCTGGCTCCTGAAGTTACGGGTGACCAAACCAGGCTGCAAGTAATGGACAATAAGCTGTAATGTTAAAATCTTGGTATTTCATACAGTCACCAACTGGATGGCCATCCATATATTTGCATGTGGGTCTCCTCCTTGGTTGTGATGCAAGACAGGGTTTCACCCTGCAGAAAAGCAGAGGCTGAAGCCCTCATTGGCTTTCAGCAGTTGACTGCTTCACAGAATATTGATCATCCATCACTGGAGGAAGGGAACGCCACCACTTTTCATTATATAAACCTAGACCTGCGTATGCAAAGCCAGAAGGTTCAGTTGCTAAAAGCTTTCTTTGTGTATAATTATAGACGATGCCACAGATAGAGTGAGGAGATGTATTAAACCAACATTAAAATGCTCAGTGTTTTCAGATGGGAAGGTGTCATCCCATTAGCAGAGATTCCCTTCACTGATTTACGTCTCAGAGCAAGCACAGAAAATGAACTACTGCCTGCACCTTTGCAAATGGCTTTTCCAGACTCTCAACCTCCTTCTGGTCTGCTTGCAGTGCCGCCACAGACTCCCCCTCTGCATTGCCACCTTGGTGTCTCTCCAGTCCCCATCCTGCGCCACATTGCAGTAGCAGTCTCAGACTGACAATGCCAGATAAAAATGGAACTTCTTCTCACCATACCTCCTGCTCACCCACCCTGGAGCTCAGGCAACGAGCCCTTCTGTTGCTGCTGATCGAGATCCCTCAGGCCACCTCTTCCCCTCCTGAAAGCTCCTGGTGTGGCTCAGGAAAGCAGGAGCACTGGGGAAGAGCATTTTGATAATTTTTCCGGAGAACATCCAAACATCTTGGTATGCACCCCAAAGGGCAGCCTTTCCTGGAAACCCAGCCCAGCTCTGAGCATCCTAAGGGCAATGGTAACACCAGGGACGGCAGCAGCACACCAAAGCTTTCTGAGCTGCTCCTGCCGTGGCTTCCAGGAGAAGTCCTGCAGAGGGAGCTTCAGCCCCAGACAGGAGCTCAGACCAGTGGGAAATCCACTCCTGCAGCTTTCCTGCCTCCCACGCCCAGATGGAGATCAGGGGGCAGGTGAAGGCTGGCTTCAGCCTTGTGCCCACAGGAGGGACAGCCCAGTTCGGGTGCCTCCGGGACACAGGAGTCTCCCTATGCAGAGGATCAGTCTCCAGCTCCAGCAGGTGCCTCAGCTTCACCCCAGCTGGCTCAGTACATCTGGTGGTAAGTGCTTAGCAGGAACCACAAAAACATCCTTTGAAATGGTCGCAGCCCAACACACATCCTGCCCTGCCCCTCCAGGAACCTGCTGCTATTAGACACCCACATCATGACAGCCCCTGGCTCTGCCCATTCTGAGCAGGGTGCTGGGGCTGGTTGTAGGCTCTCCTCTGCTGTCAGGACACACCGAGGAGCTGATGAAGCCACCAGGGTGAGATCACACGGGAAATACATCTCTAGCCAAACTGCATGATGCTGTCCCACCCTGTGATGCTCTGGGGTGGCAGCACAGTGACCCACTTCATCCGTCTGTCCTTTGTCCCTTTGGGTGCCTTACTCCAGCAAATGCCGCTGGGCAGCGGGGCTCTCCCAGCTGGTTGGGGGGTTGAATAAGCACATGTTGGATTATTCCATCCGAGAGACGAGCCCACTTTCATCTGGGGTGTTGCAGCAGAAGAGCCAAGTGGAGAGCAGCAAGAGATGCTCTGGGTTACTGCTGAGCTCCTCAGCAGAAAAAAAAGCCCTGAAGCCTGCCCTGGTGGGAGGTCAGCCAGATCCATGACAGGACTAGGTGGAGAGGGATCAAACTCCAGAAAGATGAGACAGGAGCCTAAATCAGGCTCAGGCACTTTGTATCAGAGAGAGGCAGCACCTCTGGGGTACAAGGAGACACCCTGGGGCTGCTGGGGGAGGACAGGAGGGAGCAAAGCGCAGCAGGGGACTGCAGGCGAGTCCCGGAGCTGCCTCTGGTCCCAAAGGCTGGAGCTCACCCCTGGCGTGTCACCTTCCTGCAGCCCTTGCTCAGCCAAATCTCAGCCAAAGGGGCAGACCAGTTTCAGGGAAGTGAAAAGAAATTCAACATCAGTGTTTCCAGGTGGCATCAGAGCGTGTCCTGCCAAACCACCAACAAGAAGGCAGGAGCAACCATGTGAAACCTGCGAGACTGCTCCTTCCGCAGGCCCCCAGAAGAAAGCTCAGCATTTTAAACCTCAAAACCAAACAAGAGTAAAACCCTGGCTCTGTTCCTTGTGGCTAGGATAAGGGGACTACCAAAGCCCAGCAAAACACAGACATGGGAGTGACAGTGGGACGCAGCTTTCATAGGAAAGAGCTTCTTCCTCTTATTTCGGTTTAAATTGTGGCCAGGGAGGTACCTGAGAGTGACACAGTGACACTTTGCTGCACTAAAGCAGCACTTGGTGACAAGTGTTGCCTGCTCCATGCCACGGGACTTGCAGAACGCACCAGGCAGGGCAGATGGAGGGGAGGCTGAATTTGGGAGCAGCTCCCCGGGATGCGCAGACACATGGAGTGAGACCCCGGGGTGCTGCAGGACGCAAGAGACTGGGCAGCCTGAACCAGAGCACGCAGCCCGGCTAATAAATCCCTGCGTGGGCAGCAAGCAGAAGGCACGCAGGCACTGCCACACTGCACCGCTTCCTCCTGAGCGGCAGTTTCAGGTGGTCATCGTTGCTTTCTTTTTATAGACAAAGATATACACAGGAGGGGGGAGGAGGGGAGACTTCCTTTATATATCTATATACAGCAGCACAGACACAGGCACACCATCTATTATGCATGTGCCCATAAGCGTGTGTGTGTGTGCAAATTACACGCACATTTCTATGCATCTACAAAACCAGGCAATGCCACTAAAGAACCCAACCTGACACACTAGCTGCCTCCTGCACAGCACAGGAACGACATCCAGCCTCTGCAGTGCAGCCCTGCAAGCACGACGGGCATTACCTGGCCCCCCATGCCAGGAGCCTGAGCGGCAGCAGAGCCAAGATCAGCTTTGCTCATCCGCAGGTGAAGAGTATCTTGGGTTTTGGTGGCACTCTTGGCCTACAGAGCCTGGAGAGGAGAACTGCCATGAGCACAAACTGCTCGTCCCTAGCAGGGCTGCCTGGCTAGCCGTGCCTGGCTGAACAGCTGGGAATGGGCCGTGCACATCCCAGACAATCCCGCAAATCCCTGCCGAGCCAGTCCACAAGGATCCCAGAAAGCCTCTCTGACAGTCAGGGAGCTGAATGGGAGGTAACATCAAAGGCACCATGACAGCCAGTGGAAAGGAGATACGATGTGAACATGGCAACTTTAGGCTCTGATTTGGTGGCTGCTGGTATTTTATGGAGAGCCCCCAGATATTTGGGGGAGGGAAGAAAGAGATGAAAATAAGGCGTGAGATGGCAAACACTGCAAACTCACCCAGGTCTGCTCTCTGCATGGACACCAGTCCATGGAGACAAGACCCATGGGGCAGTGTGGTGATTGCTCCTGCTCTTCACAGTGGTCCCCAGGCTGAGACCCCTCTGACAGTGTCCAGGAGGGCTGGGACCGCCCTCACTCTCCCTGACCTCTGCATCCATTCCACTGCCCTCATTGTGCAAACCACCACCCATGAGCCCTTTTCTTCACACCTCCCTTCAGAGGTACGAGGGCACTGAAGCAAGGGGATTTATTTCAATACAAACGTGCAGATTTGCATCTGATAAAGTACAAGACAGGCAAAGAAACAACCAGTTTCTCAGGTCTCCTACAATCCAGTTCGCTCCCCTTTTGTGAGTCCTCAGACTGAGTCCCCCTCACCGTTCATCGCTCCATTCACCCTGTCTCCTTCTCCAGGCACCAAGGAGCCTGCCTTAAAAAAATGCCTCTGCCCCTACATCTAGTTGCAAGCAGAGGAAGAGCAATTTCTTCCACTTGCATCTTGTTATTGAGAAGACATGCTCTGCAACTTTGTGCTTGGAAGGACATGAAAAACACACCCAAAGCTGGTTGTGCACCCTATAACTCCATCTCTTCCATACACCCTCAACAGATCCCAGCTCGGTTAGAGCCTGGTGTGCCACAGGCTGGCTCTGAGCAGCATCAACCCCCAGGGCCACTAACCAACCCTTCTTGTTACCTCTATGCTCTCACCTTGCCATCTTCATGATAGACAAAGATGTTCCTTGTGCTATTGTCCTTCAAGTAAGTGATCTGCAGTCCATGTGGGTTTCCGATTTTTGCAGGCTGGAAAGTCGCATTTAGATGTTCGATCTTCATAATTGCTTTAGGTTCTTTTGCCTGGAAAACACAGCTGAGTGAGCAAACACCTGAAAATTGGCTTTCAAACCAGAGAGCAGTTCACTTGGTCAGAAAAAACTCCTGATTGAGGCCATTAGCTAAAAAACTCACTCCCAGCCCACAAAACTGCCCGGTGATGATATACTGGAGACTTTGCTAAGGTGTCAATGAGTGCCTTCTGCCAGCCTGGAAAAACATTCTGTTCTTCTGCAAAATTTAGCAAAGTTCAAAGGGAGAAAAGTTTCAGCCCTGAAGCAAGATGGGCAAGTCAAGTCTCATAATAGGATGCTGTGCTATAAAGACAAGTATCTTCACCATGCCTTCTGTCTCAGCCTCTGTTCAACTGTCTCCTGACCCCTAGATCGCCTCCAGCCTCTCTACCTAATCATTAGTGACCAGCATTTACACTGGGATGAACGCCAGCAAAGAAACAAAACTATTCAGCCACATCAAAAAAACCCATGCAGACTAACAGGCCAGGATGCCTTCTGCATCTCAAGCACCCACAGCTATTTCATCCTTGCCCAAGAAGATGTAAGATCACCAAGAAGGGGGATTCCTTGCCAACTTCAGACCTGGGTACTAGGCTAGCAGAAGGCACCATGGCCAGGTCCCCATCAGTCCCATCGTCTCACATGAGCCATTGGCTTCTGACTCTGCTCCTCCGCTTGCCCTCCAAACTGGGAACTTTCTTTTCAGAGAGGGACAAATATATACCTTACAGTCCACCTCCCGGGTGGGTTAACCCAATGGTGAGCCTGGATCAGGCCCTCTGGCCTGATGATGGCTTGTTCAGCCATCATCATTTTATGCTGCCATCAGTTGCCTGATCACACAGGCCAACGCTGAACGCAGCAACATCCCCTCAGAAGTCTTCTTTCAGACAGTTCTGCCATAGGTTCCTGTGGGCCCAGCTCCTCTGCTGCCCA
>JAVSBS010027332.1:0-44427 GCA_033124195.1 Coracias cyanogaster | reverse complement strand
AAACATTCTGCTGGGTTGTGACTCATTCACAGGTCAACTCCAACTTGGGGCCCACAACTCAGGCCCCAGCACTTCACCCTCCCAGGCACCAATCCCACTAGAACCTTCTGTGGCAGGTCACTTGAACTTCATAGTGTGCTTCATCTTCCTGCAAAACATGTCTAGAAAATTCCAACCCTTTCAGGACTCCACTGAGAAATGAACTAGTGAGTGTGAACAAAACATCCCCCAAAATAAAGATGAGGCTCTTGGTAACACCAGTTTCAGGCTACAGGCAGGGACCAGCAAAATGTCATGAAGTGGTGCTGTGGTCTCCAGCACCATGCAGAAGTCCGTGAGCTGGTGGAGATGCTGGCACCTCTTCAGGAACTTGGGGACTTACCGGGGGCACACAGATATTGCAAGTGACCATGGTGGGGAAATCCCAGCAAAGAGGACATGTCTAGACAGCGCCATTCCCACCATGGCTATGGTCAACAATGAAACAAAGGAGTTTAAAACTACCGAAGCAGTCAATACTGACTGAATGTGGGCTGCTGGGACTTTCACTTCTCCTTCGGTAATGACTGGCTCTCTCCTGTCCACAAGATGCAGTTGCACCATACCACACTAAGCTGAAGGAGAAGCCGATGCTATCAAAGCTGGCCACTGGGCATGACAAGCTTGGATGGATGTTCCCCTCCTCTACATGGCGTGGACAAGCTTGGATGGATGTTCCCCTTCCCTGCATGGTGTGGCTCATCATGATACCACGATTGCACCAACTACATGAGAAAACTGGCTGGTGGCTCAGTCTGGGCTACTCTCTGCTGTGATGTTCTGGGGAGACTCAAAGGTCAGAGAATACACCTTGTCTTCCTCCATTACGTCATGCAGAATAGTGGAGTGTCCATTAATCACAAATGCAGTTTTCATGGTAATAGCTCCATTTCTGACTTACAATAAATGAAATGTGCTCAGGGGAAAAAGACAAATGCTTCCACTGCTTGATGCTGGAACAGGGGCTTTTCCTCTGGATTGCTTGCCATGCCATGCAGAGGAGGTTTCAGACCCCAGTGACCACTGCGAGGTAGTGACACTTTCAGCACAAGCTAGCCACAAACACAAAACCCACATCAGCTGAATGATGTAGAGCCAGGGCTGAGAAAAACACCGTTGCTGGTGGTTTAAGAAAAGCCTTATTGATTCAACAGAGCAGGAAGGTGTAAAATGGCCAGTTACGGTGTCTCACTATGACAGTGGTGGTGGACCAAGAGCAAATCCTACTGAAAACACCGGTAAGCTGTACCTAGCACCCTTGTCCTGGAGCAATCAAGGACTCAGTGCTTACAAAAAATGTAAAGCTATAAATAAAATGGTGTCCTAGGAATTACTTGTTTGAAGATGCTCTTACTGTTGTGAGCCCCTGTCCACATACAACAATCCCTGGTACTCACGTCATTTTTATTGAAGTACTTCAGTGCACCTTCCCTCTCCGATAACACGAATTTTCGGCTTAAGAATTGCCCATTGTCACGTCCTCTCTTCCACAGAAATCCTTCTCGGTACCCTGCAGCAGAAAGTAATTGCTGAGAACCAGGGATAAAACCATGTATTAAAAAAAAAAGATACGGTAAAGAAAAGGAGAAGAGCTTCAGCTTCAAAACCAAGCAGACCAAATGTGTGGCTGGATTGCTCAAGATATGAGTGAAACAGGCCTTATCCTTCAGATTTGCCCTTCTCACTCTGCTCCTGCTCTTTTACAACACCCACTCTGACACCATGGGGAAAAAGGGGAAAACACTTGTGGTTCTTCCTGCCGACTTCAGGACACTTTGGTTCAGAAAGCCACCGAGCCAGGCATCATCTCCCATCAGAGCAGGTCCCTCCAGCCCAGGGCAGCCCGGCTGGCCATCCCATGCTGATATCACCTGCATATCAGCCCCATGGGCGGATTTGCTGCTTGGGAAGCACACTATTCAAAATACACACCCTCTATTTAAAGCTCAAAAGAACCAGGAAGAGAGAAAAAAGAATCTAAAATTCTTAACTCCTCAAACGAGGAAAGCAATTACAGCCGGTTGCTGCCAGCCCCTCCCATAGCAGCCACAAGCCCAACTTATCAACCATATTTTAAATGCTGCAAAATAAAGAAACCCCAAGGACTGTGCAATACAAATTTTGTGGATGTTAACAGAGAAGTTCGATGATCATCTTCCATTCATTTAAGATATAATTATGCAAAAGTCCCATTGAAAGATCGTTCCCTTTCTCTCTTAGTTTCACACTTGTTAGATTTTTTTTTTGCCTCTCAGGAGCCAGGATTTTAAAGTTAAAAATTATAGGTTTTGTAACAACTTTTGGCTAAGCAACTGAACTTATTTTTTTAATATGGGAAGTGGCTCTGGGATCAGCAGGCAACCTCTCCTTCGCCTGCCTGCTACGAACTAGTGGTGTGCAGAAATTCCTCATTCAACCTCCATTTCACTTGTCCACCCTGGTACAGGACTGATTTAAATCACGGATTAAAAGATGCAGAAAAATCCCTCATCCAGCTCCTCAACACTGACTCTATATGTGCAAGCAAAATAAAATCTTTCCATGCCATAAAAATGTACAGCAAGAAAAAAAATGCACACAGACATACATTTAATATTCAGAAAAGACAGGAAGGAAAGAGTGATATTGATGACAGCTAAAGAGAACCAAAGAGAAAGTGCCCAGCTAGCTAAATACACCTTTGCTGAGAGTCAAAATATTGGTTTCTTATGTCTGGATGTACAAAACTCAAAGCCAAATACTTTCTCCAAATCCTCAAAGAGACCTTTGCTGAACCCAGGCAGAGCCATTGATGTCTGCCATAAATAAGTGCAGTGGCAAAGCTCGTGCTGTTGCTAACACTGAATGTGAACTGCAGAGAGCATCATAAATCCAACCGGCGTGTCCAACGGCTGGCACACGGGACCGCAAATGGGCTGATAACTTGATGCAAATGGAAGAAGTGGAAATATTTAAAGCTGTCAGCAGCTCTTGCTTTGTTTCTTTATTCTATACAGGGCATATGCTGCAGCAGGGCTGTATTTTCAAATGCTGGGCCTCACCTTGCCCCCCCAAATGGGTGTGCTCTGCCAGCCAGGATCCAACATGGTTGTTTTTGTTTCAGAGCCTGCAGGGATGCCCCCCTTGTGCTATTTAAAGCTCGCACACATGAGAGAGCCAGCACAAGCAAAGCATGCATGTCTCCCTGCTGTGAGATCCAGCAGGTCCCTCTCCCTGCGCTCCTACAAACCTACCATTCCTCATGGCCAGGCAGATCCCGCAGCAACCGAGTCCATGTCGCTGCCCAGAGATGCCGATGGGACAGCTCAAACCCTCAGTTATCCAACAGCTACAGCCAGACAGTGATGCTCCACCACTGTCTACCTAATCTTTCCACCTCTGAGCCCTCCCCATCCCTCCAGTGCAGGACAAGCGTTCTGTCCCACACAGAGCACCATCACCCATGCGCACTGGCAGCTGTACCCACATACACCAGCCCAGTAACCCAGGGGACCGATACGAGACACATCAGGACACGAAGTCTGAAGCTCTTTCTCTGGTGCACCCATCCAGCTTCTTCCCACCTACTTCCACTTCTCATCCACCCATCCAGCTTCTTCTTCCATCCACTTCCCCAAAGCAGAGCTAGCTAATTCAGTCCATCAAGTCAATCCTATCCCAACTGTAGGCTTGCTATGTACTTTTTCTAGCAAAAGGACACAGTTAGTTAACCTGTTGGAGGGTGCTTAGAATCATAGAACACTTTGGGTTGGAAGGGACCTTTAAAGGTCATCTAGTCCAACCCCCCTGCAGTAAGCATGGACATCTTCAACTAGAGCAGGTTTCTCAGAGCCATGTCCAACCTCATCTGGAATGTTTCCAGGGATGAGGCATCGACCACCTCTCTGGGCAAACTGGGCCAGTTTCACCACCCTCAGTGTAAAACATTTCTTCCTTCTATCTAGTCTAAATCTCCCCTCTTGTAGTTTAAAGCCATCACCCCTTGTCCTGTTGCAAACGCCTGGCACTTGCAGTGTCAGAAAGAGAAGTACCCACAGGGAGAAGGATTACCCGAAGTCTGAGCAAGGGGAAGCAGCCTAGAAAGCCACCGAAACCCAGCCAAGGGCAGCCGTGGCCAGCGTGGGAAAGGCGCAGGCTGATGTGCTTGTCTCACCGCTGTGGTAGGAATTAATTGCTGGGGAACCGAAGCTCTGACTGATTCAGAGTCAGATGCTGCTACCTGCCAGGCTCG
The DNA here is from genome assembly GCA_033124195.1 of Coracias cyanogaster. NCBI lineage: Eukaryota > Metazoa > Chordata > Aves > Coraciiformes > Coraciidae > Coracias > Coracias cyanogaster. The sequence goes on along the minus strand of JAVSBS010027332.1, from coordinate 40,157 downwards.
TATCAGCAAAGATGCTGCATAGCCTAGAGCGGGGCTGTGCACGGCGGAGCTGAAGAGGAATAATGTCTCTCTGACAGGAGACAGACAGGCAGGAGGTGATGCCCGGCTGATACATTTATAAAATGCAAGATTTGCTTAACGCGAGGCAGAGATACTGCTGGGGCTCTGCTGGTTGGCAATTGCCGACTGCTCTCCTGAATGGCAAAACGTTAAGCAGCTTGCTCTCAAAGTGTGCGGTTTAGAAAGCGAGGACAGGCAGTTTCTGTTCCTGAAGGGTGCTGGTTTTTAATGCCAAGCCAGTTGGAGCAATGGGAGAGTACTTCACAAGCCATTTCTATTCACTCTACAAGGCAGAGGTGGCTTCAGAGCCTCTTCACCGCCTCTCTGTGCCTGACACTTGGGGAACACTGACATCTCGTAGGGGGCTGAAGAGAGCTGGGTTTGGAGGAAGGACGTCAGTGTCAAAACAGAGAGAGGAGAGACAACGCAAGGAGGACAGTGACATCTCCAAATGCACACGTGGGGTGATGCAGAAGGAAAGACCATCTTTTCTGTCAGAAGTCCCCATCTGGGGTTTGCTCGGTTCAGCAGAACGCGAGGCACACAGAGCTCAGCTCTCAGCAGCTCCACCTTGGAGCAGCTCAGCTCCACAAGTCTTGGCTGCAGGTCTCACCCATTCATTCGAGTGTTTCCATTACGAACATCTGAATGGCAAAGGATGCTGCAGGCATCCCTTATTAAACCTGTTCCCCTCCACAACACATTTTTTGTTATTTTTCTTAACATTAAAGAGTTGAAGAATAAAATTACTCTGCATTTCCCCAAAATGGATCTCAACTGCAAATCTGTAAAGTCCACCTAATGCTTACCCCTGGCAGATGCGCATCATAACTGTTAAATATGAAGAGAGGGAAGCTCAGCGAGGTTTGGTGAGCTGCCCAGGACAAGAGTGCAAGCCAGTGTCAAAGTCAGGCTGGAAACCCAGCTTACCCTGCCCTCTTCCTAGGGACATTTCATCATTTTGATCTTCTCTTTCCAACTTTCTGTGGTAAAGCACAATATCCAAGTTACACTCCAAGGTAGAATTAAAAAAAAACCAGCACAACACAGTGTTATCCCTCTCGGTAGCTCATGTGCCAGCTCTTCCCAGACGAATTGCCTCTGCAAAAGAGCTCCTGGCTGCTCTGACAAAGCCAGCTGCTAATTTCACTGTACTTTGGTGCAGATTTTCATAAATCCTTTGCTTGCTTCTTTTCTTCCTTCCTTCATCCAGGGCTGCGTCCCTGGGAGCTGTTCCCCTGCTCTGCCCAAACCTGCTGCCTGCACCCTTGTCAACATCCACCAGTGCAAAACACCATGAACTGGACCTGAACCCCACACGAACCCATCCAGGTTCCCCAGGCAAAAGGTATGTCAGCAAGACACGTCCTCAATGTCCTGATCTAAAGGACTGTGAAAACAGCTAGAGAAGGTGTGGAGGAACAAAACTGCAGGAAGCTGAACAGGGAACAGATCTCACACCGGAGGGCATCCGAGTCAGAACTAAACCATCTCTTCTTCATCTCTGTGGGCCACACTACCTTAGCAACAGCTTCGTATTTAGAGGTATCTGGCCAAATTCAGATCTTCATGAGGGCTGTTTTGCTTATGTTGAAGCTGAACAACCGCTAGCCCTATCACACTTGCTGATTGCTGGTGTTGGACCACGCAGCATCATGTCACCAACACAGTTGCTTCCTCTCCCATGGCGCAGAATGAGGGATGTGGCCACCTGTCATCATCCCACTCGATCACCAGCACCCAACAGCAATTGTAGAAAGGACTATCTGGTAAAGACCTGTACAGGCACCCCTTACGAATACTACTCTTGTGTTGCTAATACCACTACTTGGTTGTCAAGTTTTCTGCCACACTCCAGTCACCTGCCAAGGAGAAAAAACAGTTGCTTGCTTTTGTAGGCAGTTCTGGCACAAACCTGTGACACTTGCAAAAAAAATGCCAAGCAGTTGTGACAAAGTTAGCCAACAAATGCCACAGAATATGACCTGAAATCACATGTCCCAAATGGGTATTTTTCACCCGTTATGTAGTTTCCAAGGTAAAATGAGGAATTGCCACTTCCACACTCACTTCATTGCCGCAGCTAAAACTCTGCAGGGCAAAGAAAACAGGTCACCACTTTGGCTGACTGAAAAGAAGACATTGCATGGCCCTGTGTCAGCTCCATTGAGCTGGTGGCTGAAGCTCCTCCAAGCCAGGCATCTAAAACTGGCAGGACCCATTGGGTGCTCTAGTCTAGCCCAGCTTTCTTGCTTCCCAAGAGGCTGCAGAGGAAGCAAAGGAGAGGTTTTTCAACGAGACAATCTGGCATAGACACCATCTTTCTATCCGGCTTCCGCCAGCAATTTGTTCAAGTTCCCCATTTTTTAAGAAGAGGGATATTGCTACTTCCCCACCTCAGAAAGCCGTTACGGTGCTTAGTTAATGATCAGTTTTTTGGTCTCTGAGAATGTGGACTATAGGAAGTACCCAAAATTACTGTTCCAGCCTTTGTTCTCAGAGAAGAAAAAAAACCCTCAATCAGATCCTCCTTGAAAAAAAAAAACCTTAAACCAAACAACAAACAACATGCATAGACTTAGCTTTCTGTTATCCTAAGCATTGTAAACGTGGAATTAAACCACATCTGCTCTTCAGTTTCTTTAGCACTTTCTTTTGCAGTTTCACCTGGCAAGAGGCATCAGAACTGCTTGTTTCTATGACATTTCTAGGGCTGTGGTAAAACCAGGACATGTCGAAGGCTTTTAGTGGAAACATGTTAGTATCCAAAACAAAGCACAACAGCAGAGCCAGCACCATACCCGAGCCCAAACTCATCACTGTGGTGTTCTTTGCCTTCTTGTCTCACTGCAAGACAAAGCACAGGAGGCTGAAATAGTATAAAATATTTACTTGTGTGTGTAATCCAAGAGCAATAACATTTTCCTAGAATTCAGGCAGGGCACCTTCACCTCCAGAAGTAAATTTTCTTTCATCCAAGCAATGAAAGTGCTTTGACCCCAATTCAGAGCTTGGGAGAAGATTTAAATACAACTACATGACTTTGCTGCTAAAATTGCAGGGTATATATCACCGCTTCTCTGCATGTCAGAAGCCAAGTAGTCTGCTACATTAACACTGTAAGATGTTAATTAAACCAGAACTGTAGATAAGTACTTACTGGAGAAGGTGTGCCTGCTTTTTCTTCGGGGTTAAGGAATTGCGTAATTATTTGGAGCAGCTGAGTGGTGAATCCCTGACATCCTGCATTACAACTGACACCAATGTTATAACCTCCTTTAGAAATAAAGAGTCTGAAGGATATTCTGAAATAAACCACACTGTCGACAGTCAGAGGCCTGGATGGAGAAGGCAGCATATTCTAAGGTTTCCCTATGGACTGGACTTTGCATAGGGTTGCAAAAAGAACCATACACCTCCTGTTTGGCTGCATCAGTGGAAATTGCTGGTTTGATTGCTATAAGTTGCAATATTTTATCCTGTAGCATTCAGCCACCACCAAAGCAAGCTATTTCAATAACTTCAATTTGAATTTTTTAAGCATTTGCATTCCAATTAAAAATATTTTTAAAAGGAACGCTAAATTTTCTCATGGAGTGAAAACACCACTCTTTGTCCCAAGACAAGCTCATCCTCCCCATAAATAAGGTAGTTCCCATGCAAGCAGTGTCAAAGTTGGTCAAACAACTTAGACCTTGCAGTCAAGGCTGCAACTGCTCCCCTGCTCCACTGCACAAGCAACAGCAACTTGCTTTTATTTTTTTTTCCCTTGTCTGCAGCTGTGCTGAGGAGCTTATAACTTCCCTGAAAATAATTCTGCAATCATCTCCGGATAAATACACTTCCGGCTGGTTACATGTTCAGCAGTGCAGATACAGGCATATTGGAAATGTCAGCATCCACACGTGCAGGAGGCAGCAGGGACCTCAGAGGTTTGCTGAGGAGATGGGCATCCTTTCCCCCAGTGTTCTCCTGCACAGACCAGGTAAGGAGCCACCAAGAGCTGCTATTGCTCAAGCACAGTTCAGTGCTTTGGAAATGAAAGCCTCAGCAAGGAGGGAACCAGAATGTCTTTAGTGATCCTGTAAAACAGTCTCTTTGCTCCTAGAAGGTCACCTGGAAGGTAAACTCTTGGTGCACCTTATGTAAGGATAGGTGCCTGGCATGTCTCATGTCACACTGACATGAGAATGATCTCCCTTCATCCACCTTAACACAATTCTTTATCCCCCTCTAAGACAATACCCTCATCCCATCTCACCCAGCCAGGCAAAGGAGTCCAAGACCTCCCATGTGCCCAATACCAACATCCACACCAACTATTTTCTCATGCACACTTGTTTAAGAGGTGAGAATTTCCCAGCTCTTAATCAACCCACCCTCTCTTAATGCACACTTAGCATCCAAATTACCTTTCCTAAAGGCCATTTTGCAAAGAGGGATTTCCTGTTGCCATCCAGCCTGCCTCTGCTCCTTCCAGGAGCTCATAAAACAATTATTGTCCTGCTACATTGTAGCACCTCAACTATGGATGCAAGCAGCTGATTAGATTGATTGCTTCCGCAATACCCAATTAACCCGCTCACTCTGCAAATGATTGACTTAGTCAAAGGCAATTAGCACTTGAATGGCTACATCAGACAGAAAGCCAGGAATTAGTAGATGATTGAGATAACACCTTACAGACATCTCTTTGGCCTTCTAAGGGTAAACATCATCATTAATGCTCAGCTCAGAGCTGGAAGTAGCTGAAACCTTAGGTCCGTGGTTTTAGGTGGCACAGAAAACACAAGGGAGTAGGAACACGTATGTTTCTCTTTACTGATAAAGGGAACAACACCACAGACTGCTCCTAAGGGGAACTTGGAAAGCATCAATGTTCCCCTTTTACGCTTCTTCCTGCTTATGCAGGACTGGGAGCACTGACCAGATGAACAGACCTCAGTGACCCACTATCATGAAATGGTAACTTTCGTCCCTCACAGTTCTAGTCAGTCAGTTCTTGAGCACTGGAGGTACAAGGTTGTTTCCCATTACCAATCCTCTGAGTAAAGTCGGAGGTTTTGCTTTACAAAACCACCTTCCACATTGATGTCTTGCAAGGCATCTTCTCCCACAATGTAAAAAAGCTGCCCAAAAAGACCAGATGTGGAAGCAGTACCATGGCTCTGCAGAAATATGAGTGTTAGTGTCTTCAGTGACTGTTTCTCCTCTAGACAAATTACCCCAAACCACCACAGCCAAGACAAAGCCTCACTGTGGGAAGGTCGAGGAGACCAATGCACGCTCCCTGAAACAGAGCACAAAGACCTTTTTAGATCATGTGTAGGACAACTTCAAGGTTGAAGCCAAGCACGGAAAACGAATTCTCCAAATCACTGCAAAAATACAATGTCATCTTGCTTCATCTTAAGTAACAAAGCCTCTGAAATGGAAAAAGTTCCGCTACCCAGTTGCTGGGATCAACATGCAGAACAGAGCCAAATTGGAAAAAACATGGGGCTGAGCTTAACAAAGGGGCTGAGCTTAACAACACATCGAGATCCTGAGGTTGAGGGAAAAAAGACGAGGTCTGTGCCCATACACAGGCATGTGGTATTTAAATGCAAGGTCGGTCCCTGGGTTTCCTGTCCCTTTTAATGTCATCGTGAATACACTTGCATTGCTGGCTCACAGCTGAAAATCCAAATTGCTTCTAAGCAAAGCCCCAATAATAAAGCTGAAATCCATTAAGCCTGTGATGTTTGCCACTATTTAAATCTGATTAAAATCGTACATGACACCACTAAGCCTAACAGTCAGAAAACACTCCCGTCAGGTCTGATGTTTCCCCGTGTAATCCAGACCCCCCTTCTTTCACCAGGTTGTCAGCTAAAAGGAACCATAATAAGAGATCATGTACCTAATCCAGCTTCCTAAGCTGTTTTTAACTGGTTTCTTTAATCACATGTTATGATTCCCTACAGAGTAGCTCTCAGGTGACAAAGACATCAGTACAGTCATTTGTAGTCCCAGAAGGTATCTCAGATGGGCTCACGTTGACCCTTGCGCCAACTGAATGTGGCAGAAACAAGACACATGAGGTGTCTCTGTGGAGTGAAGTCATCCATGGTATGAAAGGTGGGAAATCAAGGCAGCAGGAGGTGACAACCTCTGGGCAAGTGACTGCAAGGTAAGGTGGTGCAAAGGACACTTGCCAGAAGAACAACTCTTTTTAGTACAGTGATTCTTGGTCTCCCTGTGAGCGCTCACCTCCCCTGAAAACACTGTGTGGGAACAAATATCAGGAGAAAATACCAAAATATACAATTCCCAAGTCTTCACTGGACCACTGCAGGCATATCAGGTTTGGTGTCCACCATAGAGAACACAGCTACATCCCCCCTTTTATCAGTTTAACTTATAATTGACCATTGATACAGTACAACTTCCATGGTAACTTGATTATTGTGCAAATGTTTACATATTAAAGATAAGACAAGAATTGCTGCTGCAGAGCAATTCGATTGTATCTGCTGGGAGACATTAAAACCCTCTGCAACAGAAAATGTCTTTACTGGAAGTCTTGCGCTTGCGTTACTAGGAATTGAATGTGGAATCTAATTTTACTTGGAAATCAAACGCTTCCTCTTCGAGTGGCATCCCCACACGCCCACCTGGGAGCTGCTGGCTGCAAAAATCCAGTTACAGGTAAATAAACTTGAGGTTTTGGTCTTTTGAAGCCAGGCTTTTATTGTAAAAAGGCAGATGAAAGCTGAGAGGTTCTCAGTGTGATGCTCATCCCATTTACCAGCACTGAATGCACTCAAAGCCTGATTTAGCTGGAAAGCTGGGTGAGAAAACATTTAAGGACAGGCACACAGTCCAACGTCATAATAATATCCGTACAGCAAAACACTGTCAGAAGCTGAAGTTTGAGACCAGACCCATTCCCAAATCAAAGATCAAGATCCTCCTTGGGCAAGACACAAACACCTCAAGAAGTCCTACAGCAGCCATTGCAAGTTACACGCACAAAAGCTGCATGGGATGAGGTACTGCAGCTTTCTTGCTCAGCACCTGGAGGAACTGCTACAATCATCCCTCACCCGTCATGCTGCCCACATGCAGAGCTGGTCCTGCCTGGACCTCTGCAGGGTGAAGGAGAACCCACCTACAGCCTCACGTGCAACTGCAACAACTTTTATGCAGAAAGGGAAGAGGTGACACATTGAAAGACTTGAGGATGAGGAGACTTTACACTCTCAACATGCACCGCAGATGGGCTACGCCAACCTACATGCTGCGGGAGGCTTCAGCTCAAAATGATTGCAAAGCACCAGGAACCACCTGAAGGCCTGGATTTCATTAAGACATCCTGCAGAGCCTCAAATCACAGCTATGGGATCTGGCTGAAATATCCTCCAAGCCCTGAACAGTTTTAGATAAGTTTCTTACCCACATCATTAAACAAAATCTCAGCCTGGGCAGCTGCTCACATAGATCAGTCCAAGCAAGGATGAGATTAATTTAATCCCCCAACAGACCTTTACAAAAAGTTCACTACTGACTTCAGACAGGTTTGGGACCCTCTCTCCAGGGCACCCCGGAATAAAGCATTCCCCCCATGCAGGCAGCATTGCCATGCAACCACAAATCATGGAAGCCCATCCTTGCATGCACGTAACATTCCTCTCTGTTTGCTTTGAAGAGAAATCCAAATGGCTTCGAGCACATCTGCCGCAGTGCTAACAGCTCCTGATCATCTATTATTGAGTATTCGACACATTTACAGTCGAAGCTATCACTTTACGAAGGTAATTGAGATTTTTTTTTTTTTAAATTTAAGGACTCGTTCATTTCCCGGCTGCTGGTTTTATAGCTGTCCCAGAAATCAGCTCATATAGGATGCTCCAGCAGCTGTAGTATTGAGGGAGGGACATTCAGCAGCACAGCCACAACCTCCAGGTTGCATGAGGACAGATTTTCTAAAACTATCACCCTCATCCCCTGGAGCAGCATGATCCCACTTTACAAACTCCTGTAATTACATAAATCAAGGATAAATTCTGTTCCAAAAAATCACTGGCCAAAACTCCTATTGACATTGTTATGCCAAAATTTCTTCTTCCAGCCTCTGCAACGCATGAAAGTTTGCAGTTCACTCCCTGCTGAGCAGCCTCCTTGTCTTTCAGGTATTTTGGGGATATACTGTTTGTTACCGATGTGCCACAGAACCGTGTCCCTCAAGGGCTGCCCTGGTTTATGAAAACAGACCTGGCTCACCGAGGCAGCTGCTGTGTCTGCACCTCAACTGCAGCAATATTTTTAAAACCAGTCCTATTTAGCCAGCTGGGGAGGCACCTCCCAGTCCGATTTCACTGTGAGCATCCGCGAGGTGGGGTGTGGACAGCTCCGCTGCTGCAGAGGTCTCTGCTGCTTAAGAGATTTCAAGGTGAAAACTCAGGTGAGCTCACCATAGGGGAAAATGCAGACGGAGACGGGCTGGTGTCAGGCAGAAAGCAACATCAGCAAACGTTCACACCTCTTGGTTGAGCTTGATCTAAGGCTCAACTACATCTTTGGCAAACTCCAGAAAAAGACATGACCTCACTGTGGGAAAATGTTCTTTATGTGGTGACAGAGAGAGAAACTGCTCAGCTCTTCACAGGTCTCCAATGTAAAACGGATCTTTCTTTAGCAGAAATTTAATTAAGCTAGGACAAGTTGCCATGAAATCAGCCTTTTCCATGTACTATGTTATCACATTGCTTCCTAGTCTCTCCCTTCTTATTAGCAGAAGAAAGAGGCACCAGCCTTTTTGTCTTGTGTCACTACACAAGGAACATGAATGTGCACGGTATAAAAACACTGAGAAACACCAAGGGATCTGGGACACTGAGAACTACCTTCATAAACCATCAGAAATAGAAATGGATGGTTCCCCTATTCTTTCCCTAAGTGTTTGTTATCAAAAACAGGGAGAATCAGCCTTATACTTCTGTTTAGCTCTCTCCAATTAGTATAGATCTATTTATTGACTGTAAAAACCCAAGGTTACAGGAACAGGCAGCTCGAGCATGTCAAAATACAGTATTTCAAGTTGGCTGTCTTCAAAAAGGAAAAGCTCAAGGACAGGAGTGACTCAGCCTAATTATAATTGGGGTGCTTCACACACTTACTGATCTTATAGCCTATACTCACCCGGTGGACTGACTCTCCCAGGTGATACGACAGCGCAGGGCATCTCCAGGGGAGCATCCACAGGGCATCCCAAAGCACAGACAGCACCATCCAGCTGCTGAGGGAATCCAGGGGCAGGAGGGTCTCAGACCATCTCGCCCATGAGAAACTGTACGAGTTCAGCAAATACAACTGATCTCAGATTGACCACAAATGAAACATTTCTGATTTGAGTTGACAAATATAAATATTTCTGTAAAGGATGATGCAAAATGAAACGACGTTTCTTACATGTACTTTTTTTGAGGGAGAAAAAACCTAACCAAACATTTTGCACAAAGTACTTACATGAAGAAAAAAGACCTTCAAGATTTCACAGGCTAGCCCTTTCCCCTTTCATTAAGGCTCCCTCCCATGCCACTCCGCTTGCCTTGAAACAAGCATCGCTGCTGCTTTAATTTTTGCACGAGAGCTCCTGCTCTTTGCCTAATTATAGAAGCTTGGATCAGAGCTATGCTTGAAGGCAGCTTGACAGAACCAGCTGTTAAAATTACAGCTGGATCCTAAACTTGCTGCGATCATCCAGCTTTAGCTTGTGGTGGTGCTACCCCCTCCCTGGAGCTGGCTGCCAGGGCCTTGCTTGGCCAACTACTCCTCCTCCTCCACCGCTCCAGCTTGACCCACACGTCCTCACCTGGGGTTTTTGGCTGCCTAGATGCTTTTCTGTTTAGGGGAGCTAAAGACATCAGTGTATTTCTCTTTGCTAGATGTTATTCTTCCTACATCAGTTATCTGTGAGATCCATCACCACCCCATCACTTCACCACAGCAATGTTCATGAATTTCCTGGAGAGCATAGCAGCAGTTGCTGGCTTCTCGCCACGGCCCAGAGAGGTAGAAAAAAAACCCCAAATGCAAAGTTATCTCTAAAAGAAAAGCATTTGCATTTGCAGCCTTTTCTTTTGCATTTTGGTGGTGACTTTTTGTGGTGTCTCCTGGGAAATGGCACCGCATCTTCCTTTGATTTTAAGGGAGCCTCAGGAGGTGGCATTACGCTTTTGAAGGGGCTGCACTGAGTCTGAATCAGCACTTCCAAATGCTCCTGGAAGATACTGCAAGGCTGCTCCGGTTCCTGGTCATATGATGCCCATCCTGCTAAACCACTAGTGCATCCTGGCATGGGAAGGATGCCACGTGCAGGTCCCTGTCACAGGCCTGCTCCCCTTGCAGGAGAAAAAAAAATAATAATAAGACAAACACACTGTGATCTCCCCTTGCAACCTCCTCCCTGGTTTAGTTTGTTAAACAGCTCTTTGATGTGCCTTGTCTCTACTGCAGTAAGGTCCTTGTTTGATGTTTAAATCATTTGTATTGCAAAGTTGCTATACGGAGCGAGGGCTGAGTGGGACCCACCACAGGCAGCTCTCCAGGCGCACCCGTTTTCTTCACTGCTTTGCCTAGACTCACGGCTGATGCTGCAGTGGATGGTGTTAGGCTGGCTAGGAACTATCTTGAGTGGATTTTTTTCAAGTGGATCCCTTTCCTTCCAAGGCAATTTGGCTCAATATTTATTCACCTTGGAGACAGGCTGTTGTGTGAGTTTTGACTCTGCTCTGGACAAGACTGCAGAGAGTAGGAGAGGTGACCTGCACAGCATCACCCGTGCTGTCTGCTTCCCGCGGGAGGGGTGTCAGGGCATGCTGAGGAAGAAGCAGTCGTTCGCTTTAAAGCAATGACTACATCTCCCTCAAACCTCCAAGGAGAGGATGGGGAAAGGTTTCTTGGAGCAAGTCCTGACAGGGTGTGGTGTAATGCTAAATGAAGGATCATACTGGGAAGACACAAAAAGGAGACTGAGCATCAGCTGCTGTCCTGTCTGCTTCAGCTGAACATACTTTTCCTTAGGGTTTCCTCCTTCTTCCATTTCAATTTTTTTCCAGAGCCTTTCAACTTAATCTATTCCTCCCCATTAAACAAAAATATAAGGGGAAAAAAAAGAAAAAAGAAAAAAAAAAGAGAAGAACCTCAGCCCTTAGTCCCCCCCAAAATGCCCCGCACAAGCACCAGCACATGGGTGCAGATGCCACACCTCGCACCCACCCACTCAGGCATCTGCCTGGTCCCAGGGCTGCAAATGCAGCACCCAGGAGCATAAAGAAGCCCCATGCCCATGGTAAGCGAGATGTCTGACAGCTCTCTCCAGCCATGGCAGAGCCCACCCGGGGGTGTGGGGAGGCAGTGCCCAGGGGCCAGTGCCCGCCGAGCCTGGCTCCCAGCATGACTCATGTCCCGGCCAGCAGCTGATGTCAGTGCCTGAAGAACAGAAGCCCTCTCTGTGGCTCCAGCAGCAGGAGAAGGAGGTTTCTGTGCCAGGCAAGGTTGCTCGATGAAGGGATGCTCGTGCTTTAACCCCCTCCTGACAACAGCATATCAGCCCCCTGTAACCTTATACAGGGTTGGGGAACTGCAGGGTTTGAGGTTTCCATCTGGACACTCACATACACAATCCTCACCTAAATGCTCTTCGGTTATAACCTCTTTGGACCAGGGCTGCTTTTTCAGTGCATCTGTGCAACACCCAGAGCACGGGATGCAATCTGCACATAATGCTCTTATGCACCCTTGAAATGCAAAAATGTTCTTATGCTCCCTCGAGATGCAAACAGCAATAAGGTTTGCATCCTTCTTGGAGAAGGCTAAAGCCCTGATGCCACTCAGCCTGCCCTCCTGCATCCCCCCCACCACACTCCCCACGGCTCCAAGGACCACGAGAGATGCATCGGCAAAGCCTGCGCAGCACCAAGCTCAAGGCAGGCTGCAAAATTCAGCCAAGAAGCCAAATTCCCTGGCGTGGTCCCTGCATGCTGCAGGCTGCAGTGCCAATGAATTTTATATTCTAGGACACTGAAATGTGGCAGAGGTCCATGCCAAAGAGGTGCAACATCCCTGCATGCTGGGCCCCTTGCTCTGGCATAAATCCAGCTGCCTTCTGAGGTTAGTCCTCGTCTCCAGCTCCCCCAGGATGCAAACACAAACTGCAAGGGGGGATCAATGCCAAGCAGGGGAATTGCTCAGGGTTTCAGCTTTGGACAGTGAAAATGCGGCCAAACTTTGGACTGAGCAGCTAAGATCTTACAGACAAGGGTAGGATCGAGCACAGAGATTTGTAACACAATGTTACTGAAATCCAGTAATAGTTGAACCTGGTGCTTTGGTTCAGCCAAATACTGGAACTGGCTGATGGGAGTTTACTGGAAATCATGATTTAAGCAGAAGGCACCGGTGACACAATCCTAGCGTAGACACCAAGCACTAGCACACATTCTAGGGAACTGGTGTCACAACTTTCCACCACCTTCCTCTTTCATGTCCAAATCTCTGCTTCACAAAAGTCTACGTGAACTTTCAACAAAATACTGGGCTACCCTGATTTTTGCTACTTTTTTGTTGCACTGCTATTATTTTTTTATTTCCACCTCTAGATCTATGAGGGATCTGCTTACAAGGATGGGAGGGAGGGACTAAGATGGTGGTGCCAAAAAGCACCTCAACAGTGAAGGATGCTCCGCAGATCTCACAACAGCAGCATCTTCCTGACGCATGCTGCAGTTCTGCATCAGGAAAACAAGCATTTCCCATCAAAGAGGGACAGCGCAGAAAATGCTGGAGCTTCTCTCAAAGCCCAGCTCTAATACTTGAGCCTTTCAAGCATCAGAAGAGGATTTAATCCATTTACAACTAGCATCAGATAACCGTGACATTAAAAAGCAGTTGGAGCAAAGCAGGAACTTCTCTTTGAGGCTAATAAGTAGAAATAAATTAACTGATTTCTTTATGCTAAAAATTCCTCTCTATGGACTAAGATCAAGGCCTGCTAACACTTTTGACAGCTCTGTTCACCCATCAGCCATGTGTGCATTGAGGTTAAATAGAGATTTACATGCACAGAAACTCCTGAAAAACTCCGACCTTTGGATTGGAATTACAGATGTAGCCAATATGGTCAGAAGTTCAACTCAAAAAAAGTCAGAAGAGCCAGTTATAAGAAGGCCTTTTCTAAATTTCTATAGATGGTGTAAAACAAGATGCAAATGACTGGCATTATGGGAAATGTGCCAAAGAAAAAACAAAACAGGGAAAATAAACTCTTTATTTTTATGGTACCGTTCACTTTAAAGACACAAAATTCAGGCTGAGCTTTAAAGGCAGCTTACAAGTTTGCAGCATTATGTAGCTCTAAAACTCTTATTCTGGTATTCAGAGTCTGATGTAACTCAACATTTATAGAGTGACATTTCAAATCTCACCACTCTCACCAGAAATGCCTCCCAGGCCATCACTAGGTTTTGGGGGAAGGCTTTGGGTACATTAATACAAACTATCGCACCTGCTCCGCAGAGATTTTTCTACCGCTTAAAACACCAAACAGATAGCAGAGATTATAAACTGATTTTTCATAATGAAGTGCTTATGGCCCAGTTACAAACCACTCCAAGCTGCTACTGCACATGAGTCAGCAGATCTGCTCCAGGATCGAACATTCGCAGGAGCTGCCCTGGGTGTGTGCTGCAGCCCCTCCAACAAAGGGCAGGCGAGCCCTGCATTGACACCAAAGGCTATTTTAATCACGAGGAGATGCTGTAAGCTCATAGGGGACTGGGGGAAGGGAGAGAAGATAAAAAAGGAAAAAGAGCTGATGTATTCTATACCTTGTCAGGTCATAGAAAAGAGGTGGCCCTTGCACCGGCAGCCACGCTGGCGTTCAGGCACAGCATGGAAATGACGGTAGATTACTTCAGACACCAGCCAGATGCCCCCAACCCCCTGAAAAGCATCAGGATGCTCCTGCACCACACCAGTGCACCCCATGCTTTGCAAGGCTTTGCTGCCAAGGGATGAGCCAGACAGGTGACCTTGTTCTACACCACTGTGCTCTCCTAAGGAACACACCAGCACCTGGTCAAAGCCCAGCGAGTTGTTGCTGATAAGCTTTGAAATGGTTGCTGTTATCACATGGTTTCTTTTATTGCTCTTGTGAGCTCGGTTTCCTAAGGAAGCGAAGCTTATATGAGCATCGTCCATCCATCTCCTCCTCTGGGTTCTCAGGATCTTGGACAATTTCAGCCAGATGTAGCTCCCTGTAGTTGCCAAATGCTCCACTCTTTCTTGCTTATAAAGCAATTGGATAATTTACATGCTTAAAAGCCAGCCTCCTCACTGCTGTTTGCAGAACCACCCCTGTAGTGGGGCACTGCCTCTTTTTTCCTCTGAGGGACTGACATCTGCCTGCTCTTAACTTGCTCTCAACTGCACTGCCATCCTGCTCTGCACTTGTACAGTGCTTAGTACAGCATGACCTTGGCCATCACAGATCTTCACCTGGGAAAAGCCAGGAGAACTTCCCTGGAGCTGGTGGAAATATAAACAGAAACATCAGCCAAGGACGTGGGCTGCATTTGGGGGAAAAAACAGCGATGTGGTCTACATGAGAGAAGCTGAGATGGCAGCTGGCTACTATCCTGACCACACACATCAGCTGGCTCAAATGCTTCCCACTGCTAAAAGCAGCTCTTGATTTTGCTGATAACACCTTTGCAAGAATAGAGTTTCGATTCAACTATTTTACTTAACTCGCTTTTCTTGTCAGCAATTAAAGGATGCTACAGGAAGCACCTATAGCACTTCTCCCCACTTGCAAGGGGATGGTTTCACACAACAGCTTTGTATAGCCCATATCAAGTTGTTCCCACGGTACCATTTCACCAGACATTGCTGGGGCTTCTCATTACCCATGGTGTGATGCTCTGACCATGGAGCAGGTCCAATGGGAGGGAGCGGTCTCCCCCATCAAGACTTTCAGACAGCATAAACAAGCACAAGCATTGATAGAACAATGCAGATTCACACCAGCCAAGGTATAAATAGAGCAGGGAAAAAAACCAACTCACCCATGCCTTCTTGCAACTCTCACAGAAGCTCAAATCTGGGAACAACCTGCTGCCTCGACCTTAATACCGCTACGGTGCCCTGAACAGACTTTGCAGATGGCTCTTTATTTAAGCCTTTGCACCAGCATCAATTCCTTTTTCATTTCAAGTGTCCCTCCCTGCAAGGGAGCTGCAGCCAAGCCCGAGAAGGCTGTATTGCAGGGCAGTGATTTATTGACACAGGTAAGGATGTGTATGTAAAAGCATGTTGGAGAACACGCCTCTCCTTTGAGCAGCATGCTCTCTTTCACTACCTTATCCCCAGCAGTTTGCAGCATAAAAATCTTGCGGACTGCACACAAAATGCCCTGAGCCTGTGGGGCCAGCAAGGACTTCCCTCCTCTTGCAGGGTCAGGGGATGCAGCCCCACACCAGACACACAGCAGGCTCTCCTAGCCCTAATGCACAGCATTTAACTGGCGATCACTCCATGGACTCTTTTAACAGCTGTAATTCCAAATATATCATGTGAAAGTCCTATGCTTCCTAAGGCAGAGAGCCACAATCTCCAAGGACAGCGATGGGAGATGTGCTTCCAGTCTTTCCCAAGACTGACCCTCCCAACATCCCTGTAGGGCTGGAATGGGCTCCCACCTCCTCTAGTCCCAACTGGTGGGCAGAGGGCTGGAATGGGCTCCCACCTCCTCTAGTCCCAACTGGTGGGCAGAACCCATCCTTGGCACTACAAACCATCAAGCAGGCTGTAGTGCAGACAAACTGAACCATGTCCAGGCCCATCTCCCTAGGATGCAGTCCTCATCTCCTGCAAAGCCCTTTCCTCTCCCCAGCTCCCCTTCCCAGACCCCCAGGTTGTGCTCCACTAATAACTGGGAGGAGAGGGTGTTCTTCTGAGAGATTAAGAATATTAGAGAAATAAGTCAACCTCTCAGAAATGCTCAACATATCACAATTCAAAAATAAAACCATGGACCAGACACTTCTCGTGTCAGCAGCGTGCCCTTCTGAAAATTTCTATGCCCATTTTCCCCTCGCCCACAAAAATGCAAAGTGGGCAAATAATAAGATTGTTAATTCTCCAATTGCATTTTGAAGTTGTGAATTCACTGAAGTTGGCCACTTCCTGAAAATTTTTCTGATGAAAAAGGACAAAACACACTTTGTAGGGGAATTTCCCAATCACCTTCCCTTTGCCACAGTCCTGAGCAGCTGCGACCCTGCGGCCTCCCGTCTCCTTCCTTCCCTCTGCACTCTCACCCTTTCTGCGTTCAACCAACCACAGCTCAGACAACAACACCTACCCCCAGACACCCATCACTCCACCAGCACCACGCAACTGCAGTTCCTCTCCCTCACGCCACGTCCACCACTGTTTTTTAATGCATGTGCTTGCAAATCAAAGGGGATGGGGACAGTTCACATACGGCTTCACCCTCGCCTCTGCCTGAGCAACTCCTTAAAGACCAGACCCATTAAGGGCTTAGCAAATGTCACCAGAAGCCCTCAAGCTGATGCTTTATTTCTTTGCGCTGGTTGCCTGGCAGACTCCCTCCCTGCGCTACGGGCTGTCTGACGTGCAGTAAAACCTGTGCCCTTTTAGGTTGTCGTTAGGTGCTGCTCAGCCCTGTAATTCAGTGGCGTGTGCAATGGGAGAGAGGAGTTTTGTTTCTGAGGTTGCGGAACAACACTCCTCGGAGCTGGTGTCTCTCTGACACTCATAGCTCCCCACTAGCTAGCTGAAATGGGGTAAGAGACAGCAGAGGATGAGGTCTGCCAGTTAAAATAATTGGGTTTTAACTGCAACACTGCTCACTGCTTTGTCTGGTCAGGCCCAAAATAAACTGCATTACATCACTGCAGGTCAGACTGAACTAATAAGGGTATCTTCTCACACTGAGAAAGAACGTATTTATGTCCCGTGCGTCTTCTCTAGTGCTTTGCAGTCAGAGCTCCTTCCAACTGTGCAAGTGCAGGGGAAAATTAATTCAGACTGCTGCCCAAATTATGCAAGAGCCACATGGAATGGAAAGTGCATATTAACAGATTTTACTATTTTAGGGCATTCTTTCATGTCTCATAATTTATTTTGCCACCATATTTGCAGACAAATACACGACAATATATAAGCCAAGTAATCTTTAGGGTGTTGCCAGAAGACAGACAAACGCTACCCTTTGTAACTACCTGGGTAAACCTAGAGTTTGCCTGAAAATGGCAATAAGGTCTAGTCCACAGTGCTATAAATACAGGAATACAAGCCAACAGAGGCTAAAGCCCCAGCTGTCTCCGGCTTTGCTAAAATGCCCCAAATCTTACCTGTATCTTCCAGCTTTCTGAGTTGCTCCAGTGGAAGCTCTCAGGCCACCTAAGGTTGCAGTTACACCATGTTATTTTACTCTACAGTCCAATAGGCCATCTCACCCAGCTATATAACTACTAATCAAATAATCAAAGACTCCTTCAACTTCCACCCCAGAGGACAGGATAGGTGCTTTCAGGGTCCTAATGGTGAAATTAAGCCATTTTTCCTGACAAGCATTAGGAGATTAAACGCCTGGTGTTAAGAGCTTTCCCACTTCATTTACTAATACTAAAGCGAAGACTCGAAGATGTGTTATCCCTGCCCACAACTCCTCCCAGGCTCAGCTTGAGCGCATCCCAGGACACCAGCTCCTTCTGGCATCTCAGCAGTAATGAGACAGGTCCATCAGGAGCCAAAGCCAAGCTAACAGGAGCAAACAACTCCCTTTTGCTCTCTCTTGGCCACATTCATGTCCCATTCTTTCCTCTGTGGCCTGAGATGTATTAAAGCAGCTGCACCTTGACCAGTTCACGGTATGGTAGTGCTCCAGCCCTGCAAATTCTGTTCCCTTTCGCTTCTTCCACATCTCCCATGGTTAAAATAAATCCAGTTGATTAAGGGGAATCAAAAGCACCCAAACGATTTAACTTTCAGCAGGACTTTTGGGAAGCATTGCCGTAACTGCTGCCTATCAACAGTGGGGGGAAATGTCCAAGCATTTTAAAATGGATCAAAATCTTTTTTAAAATTATCACACCTTCCAACTGCCTTGAGATCCAGATCCAGACTTTGATGGCAATTACCACCATGCTCTGTTCCTAGGAAAATTCAGCACCCGTGCCCCATTAAACTCCATTAAAAGGGATAATTAGCTGGAGACTGACAGTAATTTAGCCAGTTCATTTATCAGACGAGATAAAGCCAATCTAAAACATGTTAATGGGAGGGTCTTAAAGAACAGCTTTATTCTGCACTGTTATGCAACAAACGTATTGCTGGTGGAAGGGATGAGGACCATGGTGTTAATTGGGATTGCTGGGGTGTAAATAATGTTTTGCTTCATAAAGTCGGGCTAGGGTGACCACATTATGAAGCTGTTATACTACAGCAGAATTAAGAGCTCAAATGCATAAAAGCATCTATCTAAGAATCGATAGTGGATCACCAAAACATTTCATCACTGTTTTACCAATCTCCCTGCACTATCTGAACCCAAACTGACTCCTCACACTAAAATCAATGGTGCTAATATACTCATTAACCATGGTGTTTTTGGAGGGATGAAACCATCAGAGTTTGATGAGGAGCTGAAAGCTGTGAACAGCACATGGGCTTGTGCTCCAAGGCTTCCTGGGGCAGTGAGAAACTCTCTAATCCCTTACAGAAATTTCCACTGCAATCTTCTGCCGAGGGAAAGCAGCTGTGACTACACGTGGAACAGCACATCCCCGAGAGGGGACATCTGATGCTGGGACTGAACCAAGAACCATGGACCTACAGCCACAGCTCCTCTCAAGGGTGAGTCTCAAGAGCCGGCTTCAATGCTGCCCACACCGGGATTTCTGCAAGTGCAGAGCCTCTCTGTTTCCCAGCTCTGCTTCTGCTCTTTGCATTGCTCTGTATCTCATGAGGCAGATGTTTCCCATCAGCTCATGGGCTAGTAAGACCTTTTGGGACAGCTGTCGCTTTTGCATCCCACACTGCCTCTTATTTATACTCTCCACCAGCAGCTGAAGAGTTTGCTGCATCCTCCTGCCAGGCTTCCCTCCATGACTATCTCAGCTCTGACCTGCACATCCGAAACTGCTGTCCTGAGACTCATTTCTCCTAAGTCTGTCAGTTCGGCTGTGATAGCTTCTGCTCAGCATCTACAGGCTCCAGACAGTCTCTCCCCAAAGGATTTTCTGAAAGACACTGCATTTCTGACGGGGGTTTTGTCGGGCTGCCTGGAAAAGGATGTTACTCGAAACTATTCAATGATAGCATTTTTCTTATTTTTTATGCAATTATTGAACAAATATCAGAATGCAAAATTGCCCCTGGGATTGGAAAATGGAATTAAATCTTCCAACAAACATGAGAAAATGGATACTGACGTCTCTATTAGCCACAAAATGTTTCATGCTTAGAAACTGGTAATCTAACACCCCTCCAGGGAATTCAGAATGGTGAGAAAAAATGGTCTAAGACAACATTAGAAATGAAAAGAGAGACACAAACATCCAAGTGAGACACAAACTAAGTGTGGGGTGGGCAGGAGGCTGTCCTTGTGTCAGTCCTACCTTGGTGAGTTCACAGGCAGTTCAGAAGGTTATTAGTGGAAAGCAATGGCCTAGATCTTCTGCAGTTCCCAGCCACGCTGAGCCTGGCATAATCAGGCACATGAGGTCCACCCCATGCAGGGTGCATCCTCCAAGCCACTGGTGTGGCCACTAAGCTGGATCGACCCCTGCAAGCAGTGAGAAGGGCAGAGCCAGGACATGTGGTGTGGCTGAGCAGCTTCTGCAAGCACCGAGCTCCAGCCTGTCTCAGGGGACTCATGGATGGCACAGTCCAGATCAGCTGGGCAAACTGGTTGTCCAGCACTACATACAACACTGTGACGAAACACCCCCATTTCACCGGAACGATACAAAAACTGTCCCAACACACACTAGAACATCTCTGTTAGGAACATGGTTTAGTGGTGGACTTGGCTGTGCCAGGTTAACCGTTGGCCTCGACCCTAAGGGTCTTTTTCAACCTAAATGATTCTGTGATCTCCAGCATGCTGCTTTCCTACAGGACACCTTATTTTCCCTGAGCTCCCTTTTCAAGCCACAAACTGGGAAATAACCAACTCCCAGCGTAACAGCCCAAGAGCTGGAAACAGCATCATCAATCAAGTTATGTCATGCAATCCAGAAGAAAGAGCACCCTTTGTCATGGTGTGAAGTACAGTTGTGCAACCACATCTGGGGACTTCTGTGGTTCAGCAGAGGGGAAAAGTTTGCACTGCGAGTTTGTTGTGTGCCCCTGGCTTTGTTTTGCTGCAACACCAACCTGGTCATGCTATAGATGAACTACCTGGCCAGGGCTCCCTTTTGGATTTACTGTCCAAAAGAATCATCATGTGATGTCCTGGTTGCACAGGTCATTTGCATGGCTCCTATACTAGATTTTAATGATAGCACAATTCTCAAAGACAATATACAACCCAAAAGCACTCATACACAACCTACAAGATGCCTACCAGCCTACCTTCCCTTCCTCTCCTCCTCCTGAGAGCACTGTGCATTTAAAATGGCTCACCCTTTCTATTCTGTTCTGCATTTAATGGCTTTTGAACTTCAAAGAGAGGGGAGAAAACCCTATTGCTTCACCATGCAGCTAAATATTATGCAGCCACATTACTCAAGAACACCTACAAACTACACTGCTAAAATAAACTCCCATTTGAGCTCTTCCTGCAATATTTTTCAGAGAGCTCAGAACATGCTGCCCTTCTTCCCACACAGCACTGAAGCACCTACTTCACTTTAACCAGGTACAGACTCTTCTTGGAGTCAAAGGACTAATAATGTGCTAGTTGAATCTGAGCTATTTTATCTAGAAGTTGCATGGTATAAATTGGAAACATTATTCTTGGGTAAATGTTATGCACATGTTGGCAGATATATTCCAAAATTATCTAAGAAATCAAAGTATTTATTGTTAATACTACATGTCTAACTCCAGTAGACTGCTTTGAAAATCTAAAATAAAAATGTGCACAATGTACTACCTATGAATATGGATATCCCACGCACACAATGTGCGTGCCTCATGTATACAAAACAGCAGAGAAGAAATGCCCTAAACATAAATTGAAAATATATGAGATAAAATTTTAATTGTGGTTTTAATAACAGCAAACTGCTGGAGCTACCTGCCTATTATTAGTCTTGAAAAAGCAGCATGAAAATAATATTTTAACCTTTCATCTGTAACATGGTCTTTGCTAATAGAATTATCCCAGAGTCATCCAAGCACATAGCTGGTGTCAACTTCTTAACATGCAGAATGAATTAAATGCAACTTACATACAGCAAAGAAATACCCAGCTAATTTCACACACTTTCATGCCAGTCCTTACGCTGGTGCAGCCACACAACAAACGCAGTTGAGCCCCAAGTCTCCTTTTCAAATCCTGCCCTTCTGCAAGAAAATCATCTGATACATTGCTCCACTAAGCCACCCCTCTGCAAAGCCACTGTCACCCTGCCCATCATGCTGGGAGTGCTGAAACGAGCTCTGTCACACACGCTGGGTCTTTGCAATTGCAAAACACTGTGCCCTTAGTATACTACAGGGAGACCGGGTCAAAGCAAAAGTCACCTTGATGAGACAAACATCCTTCCCTCCATTTCAACCCAGTTTCATGACGTGCTACCAGAAAAACTCATGGGTACTTTATCTGACTTCCTGGTGGTGAACAGCCCATTGAAGTCAACAGGAAGACTCTTGAGAATTGATTTATTTCCATCAGGTATTAAAATTCCCAATATTCCCAATCAAATACAGAGAATGCCAGGAGGGTTCTTTCCCAAAAGACCACACTTTCTCCTCCTACTTAGTGACATACAAGCAATAATCATTAGAAAGAACATATAAAAAAGCGACCAAACAAATGGAAGGTGCTGGACACCAAAAAAAATATCTACCAAAAGTGTCTTTCACTACCTGCAGAATAAGGCTCCTGCTTCTCGCTGTGAATGAACTCTTTTCGTTCGTATTTGGCTCTGATCCACTGTTCCCGCAGCAGTCTGGGAAAAAAAAAAATAGAGAGAAAAGGAAACATTATCCAAGATACAAAAAAAGAAGAATCTGAAATCATTAATTCTTCAATGAAAATACAAGTGTGATTTAAAAGTCTTCCCAAAATTGCATTGAACAGTCTGGAGTCAAGGGTTTCTTCGGTTTACTGTTGGACAACAATAGATTGTTTCCTTGTACATCCAATTTTACCGGAAATTTATTAAATAAAATTTACACATTTAGTGGAATAGAGTCTCTCCCACCCAATATGTCTCTGTACAAAATTCCCTCAGTGTATAAACAATTTTAAAACTAATTCCCTCAGACTTCATTCTTTAGTAAATGGAAAAAAAACACAACAAACTGCATAGAAAATAAAAACCTTTGCCTTGAAGCTATCGATAAGGAAGTAGAAACTGGGTATGCCCTGTGCAATGCATGGACATGATGGCCTTTCAGCAGTCAAAGCCGCAGAGATATTGTCTCCTTGTCACTCATGGACAGCTATTCAAAAACCTGTGATGTGTCAGCTTAAAGTAATATACTTGTAACAATGAGGGAAGCCCAGCCCCAGCATGGGTGACACTTGTGACGTGGTGAACACGGAGCTTTCTGCTGGGTGTCACGCACCTCCCAAAGCAGGAACAACAGAAATTCAAGGGAGAAGTGATCTCTTCAAAAGGGAAGGGACACAGGATAGTCATATCCCAGGCCCTAGACAACCTCTTGGAAGGAACTGGAGTGTGAAAAGTGAAAAATCCTCAGAAACACGAAGAAAACGTGGCTGGGTAAGGATGTGAAGGCTGAGCCCTGTGGAACACAGGATGCAAATAGTGGAGAGTGGTGAGAACCCAGCTGGCAGACCTCTTCCAAACCCATAGCCTGTGCTGCCAAGTCTAAGAAAGAAATCCATGGTGCATGGCAGGACACATGTCTATTATAAAGTCCTTTATTTTTCATACTGAAAATTATACCAATTATTTATTACAAAGTCCTTAACTTCCAAAAAGGAAAATATACCCCCAAGATTATACTGTTTTTGCTACTTCATTGTAGCATGCGTGCTGGAATTAATGAAGTAGTTTAGATCTAGAATATGCTAGAAATTGCTTCAAACCATTTTTCACTGCACTTAGGTCTTAATTACCCTAGAAGCTTAAATAGCTCAAGCAGGCAGAAATCACATACAGAAACAAAGGCATGTGTCATCCCAGCTTCACAGCAGGCATTTCGAAGTGGCCTACACTGATGACAATAAAAGATCCCCCAGCACTTGGCATGCTCTGTGAGACCCATCACACTTCAACGCACATCAACTTCTCTGCCAATGAAAATTGTTGATATGCTTAATTATCTTTTCTTTTTTTGCAAACTATGCAAATTTAATACTACCTTTTCAGCAGACACATTCCAGAATGCTCAAAGAAGATAAAGTGTACTAATATCGCTTATGAGAACTCATCTGCAGGTACAGCAAACACATTTGTCAAATCTGCAAGACACCATCAACAAGAACTGTGCCTGTAATCGGGTTCCTGGCATTAAATGAAAAAATAATTCCATATATTTTGTCCCATCTATTGTTTCTTCTCCTTGGTTGGGGCACCAGCCTTCTCCCACAAGGCTCAGGGAGCACCATCGCTTCCTTGCACCAAACTCAACTGTGAGCTTCTGCTGTAATAGAAATAATGCACCAACTCTGCCTTTCCCCCTTCTGTTCCTGTTTTCATGACTGATCTTTAGCTGCTACACACACATCTGCAAGTTCAACTGTGAACTCTGAACATGAACACCCATCTCCCCTTCTGCTGTCACCCTGTGCTATGCTCTGGTTTGGGTACAACCCATCTTCAGCTCATCTTAGGAGGTTCAGATGCTCCTTGTAGAAGTGTGCAAAGTGCACAAAGGGGCTCTTCTGGGTTGAGCAGGATGCTCTTTCTGGATATGATATCCCCAACACGGTAGCCTGCAAATGTGTAATACTGATAAGCCAAAAGGTAACACTTAATTGTCTGTTTTTATATTTCTCCCACTCATCAACAAAGCTATCAAAATTTAATCATAAAATCCACATGAATGCTTAAATTTGTTACTCTTCATGCCATTTTTCCAGCCCGGCTGCTGCAGACAGCTCGTTACCCCCATAGCCAAACTCGGACCTTTTGACCGAGATGATTAGGGATTTAACTAGAAGGAAGCAAATTCCCAGCCCGCTCAGCTCCAGCTGACTTCAGTGGATTCAGCAGGAGCTGCAGCTGGTCTGTCTCTGAAAGTCAGCCTTCCAGTACAAAGGTTTAAATACAGTATAAATTAAGGTTCAAGCGCAGCAGTGGGGAAACACTCTTGCTGTATAATGCAAATACTACAGCAGATACACTCTGCTGGTCTCGCGCCTTAGGGAACACCGCTCTGCAGTGGCTTATTTCTCGAGACACCGTCAACAGCAGTGGTTCAGTCTCCCCATAGCTTTTGTGCAAGAGGGCACAAGCTGGGCAGCTGTGAGGGACCTCACCCAAAGGGATATCCTGAGAAGCTGCAAAACGCTCTCAATAACCTCCTTCAGCATTTGGGACAGAACATGCGTGGCTCCAATGGCAACTCCCATGGCAGACAGGGCTCTAGCCACGCCGCTTTCACAGCACTTCTGACAGCTCACGTGTTCTTCCCTTTTCCTCATCATCACAAACCCAAGCTTTTCAGCAATAATCCAGCAATCATTTCCCAAAAAACAAGATACACCAAGAGCAGCCCACAGTTAGGACAACTCAGTGCAAGGCCAGTAGCTGCAGCTTCTGCTCCAGTATTTATAGAAAGCAGAACAACTCCAGCAAAAGAAACTGAAACAAAAGCCCAACAAGGAAGGTGAGATGTCCAGCACCTCCCTTCAATGCAACAGGGAAGCTGAGCAGGGACTTGACCATGCTCACTCTCATGGAGTGTAGGCAATCCTGCCGTAAAAAGCTGCCTTTGTGTCTGGCATTAAACCCTAGTTACCTTGGCACAGCTTGGATGAATTTAAACACGATCAGGAATTTGTCCTGGTATCTATGAGACCTGAGAGCAATGGGAGGGCAGGGACCATTCAGAGGTCTCTCAAGCCATATAGTCTTCTCCACCATTTTCAGTGGACTTCAGACCTGTTCTCCATTTCATTTAAAGAATTCCTTCAGGGGCCTTTTAAACATCTGTGGCTGTGTTGTAGTTGAAATCTATTTTTCCTGAGGTGAATATGTGTGTAAACAACCTGGGGTGGACATGACAGTGAAAACAGGACCCTCCACCCAAACCCCTGCTTTGATTTTGACAGGAGTTCTGTGAACAGAAAGGACGTGGGAAGACCCTCATGGTATTTTATTGCATTTTTGGTGATGGAATAATGTGGCAAATATGCCATTTGTGTTTGTTAGGAAAATATAAGTGCATCATTCCTAAACTGCGGAGATCTGCAGCTTTTGGGATCCACTCCAAAAGCCTT
Source organism: Coracias cyanogaster (assembly GCA_033124195.1). Taxonomy (NCBI): domain Eukaryota; kingdom Metazoa; phylum Chordata; class Aves; order Coraciiformes; family Coraciidae; genus Coracias; species Coracias cyanogaster. Next base: position 14,437 of record JAVSBS010027332.1, on the reverse strand, counting down.
AACAGCCCACCTAAAGTCTGGCAGGCTGCTGGTTACAGGGAATATGTCATTTTTGGCAATTAGAACAGAAAGGTCTTTGTAATTATCAAGACTAAAACCTGGGAACAAATAAAATAAATTTTAAAACCCCTACAACAAACACCTAAATCCTAAGGGAAAAACACATTTCTGACAGAGTAAGGGCAAATTCATCCCCCAAATGGAGTAAGGCTGGGCTGCACTGGGGAGGTGGCAGGTCCAGAGGCCAACAAAGCACCACCAACACTAAGAGCTCCAAATCTCGTTTTAGGTACTTGTTTGCTTGCCCGGCCACCCACATGAAAACAAGTGCTCTCTGTCAAAGGGCCAGCAAGGAAGGTTTCAGAAGAAGCCAGTGGAGCAGTTTTATCCTGGTCCAGTATGCTCAAAGCCTTTTCCTTGCAGCAAAAAACACCACGGGAAAAGCTCTTCAAGCAGTTTAATATCAAACCGTGGCTCCATGGCTTCATTGCACTCTATGGAGGAGTGCTGGCCAGCCAAATTTATAGTCTCCAGTTCATTGTTACCCACATCCCTCAGCTGGGCTGGCTTCCTACAATGCACTACAGCGCGCACATTACAGACGCTGCATGGCTGCTATGGCTTTTTGGAGACATATGACAGAAAAGAAGCCCCAGACAGAGGTGAAAGTGGCCCAAATGACATCAAACACCATTCGCTACTACCCTCTGATTGCATCTTTATGAGCCGCCATCAAGTCCAACAAAGACAAAAGAAATGAATGTCATCCAGGAACACCATTTCCAAAACCCAATTTGTAGCTTCTGGAATTTGTCAGAGGTTTTTCCAGCAAAAAACAATCTGCTTTCCACAGGCAGCTCTGTGGCTGCAGCTATGCCAAGTTTCTGACAAACAACTGTTTTAATGAAATTTTAAGTCCGAGTCCAAATTTTTGCTCAGACTGCAAGAAGAGCCACTGCAGCATAGACCAAAAGCCTGTCTAGCTTCACACTCTGCCTCCACTTCTTTTCCTATTGGTAAGTCCTCACTATGAGGACTTGCTTTTAAATGGCTTTTGGAGGCATGAAGCAGCTGGAGGGCTTCTTCCAGGCACTCTGTGCATCACCCCAGCTTGCAGAGCCCTAGGAGTGATGTGTCATCCACCCCCCAAAGACCAGTAGCCACCAGCAAGCTTCTGGAGGAGAGCAAAAAGACAGGGGTTTTGGCTAGCAAGGCATAACAATTTTGCATTATGGATTTGAAGAAGTTAAAGCTGAATTTGAGTATGCAAAATCATAACACGCTCAATTAAAATGCTAACTGGTTCCTTTTTTGTTTGGTTGTTTTACATGCACGGTCCAGCTCACCGCATTTTTCAGAATGGTTAAACACAGACTAAAATCATGCAGGAAACAGTCTGTGTCAGTATCATCTTAACCTTGTAGCAATCTCCTTTGGAAATTAAGGGAATCAATATGAAGTAACAGGCTTACGAGCTAACAAGAAAGATAAAATGGGTGGCAAGCAGAGAAGACCCTGTGACCAGCTGGGACTGAAGGAGTGGGCAGATCTCAGGATCTGGGCTGATGGCAGAGCAATGCTCAGGCAGAGAGTTCCTGAGGCCAAGTGCCCAGTTTGAGCCACAACAGCAGGCTCTACCACTTTGGGAACTGATGAGTAGCCACCCTGAGAGGCCACACTGCAGCGCCTCAAGCTTTACACCCAAGACATAAGGTACTTTTGAAAGGCATAGATGCAAAATCTGAAGACCCTTATTAATAAGTGGGAGCCTGAGCAAAACACTCAACTTTACCCCTCTGGACACTAAGCATTAAAGAAATTAATCTATAAAGTACCAGCAAAAGGAGGTGACAGAGGAAGAGGAAGAGGGGAACAGGTGAGAAGTTTGCATCCTTGACCATCATTATACTCCATCCACGGGATAAGAGCGGGCCAGACTGACCTTCAGACACCAGGCTGAGGTTCTGGATTTGGTAGCTCCTCTACCAAATGAACCAAATTTTACATGCTAAAGTAAGGAAAAGAAAAAATCCAGGCATAATAGGCAATTTTCTCTAGCACATTTTAATCGTACTGTAATACAATGAGCCACTTCTGCTAATAACTGTTCTTCAGATGACTACATAGATGACTCCTCATTATGTGAGCCTTACTGGGATACATCCTCTCTCTGAATGATGTCTCATCTCATTCCAGATAAGACAACCACCCAGTACAACTCATGCCATTTCATTCTGCCCCATTTTTCTCACCAAGATACTCAAATGTACTGGCAGCCAGTATACTTAAGTGTTCTGCGTAACAAGCAGATGTAGCTCCCACTTATCCAAGCACGGAGAGAGGAGCGGAGTGATGCACTGCAGCTCATATGCAGTTCTGCAGAACGATGCTCTGTGCTCCTATATGAAGCTAAAAGTTAACAAAAACTGCCATCAGGTATTGGGCAGGGGCCCAATGTACTTCTGGCACTGCAAAAACCCAGTAAGAGCTTGTCTCCATCTTCTTCTATCAGGTTTCAGCCAAGCATATGACTGAACAAAGCCTTTTTCTTCTGCTTTTACTCAAAAGCGATGCTATCCCTGCTGCTCACTCATGACTCAAAACTCAACCCTGTGCTTGCAGTCTCTCTGTCCCAGAAAAGACTGGTTTACAGCTCTCAGCCTGCTGCCATAGTGTACAAAGCTGGGCTGTGACCACTCATGATCATCCATGGTTTTGTGGTTTACATTCCTCACTCAAGGCTCTTTGGGCCAACACTGCAGCCCAAAGTGGTGTAGGAACACCCCAGAGTCTCCAGGACTCCCCAGTGGTACAGAGGTTGGCTGCTCTGCTCACTGCTCCTGATGCATGGGCCAAGCTGTTGGCAGACAGAAGATGAAAGGACAGAGGGGGATTTTATTTTTTTTCAGTTGGGTGGTTTTTCTTTGCCTATGCACAGCTGGTAGATTTTCCCTGGGCAATTCCAGAGCACCCCTCCAACTTCTCTAACCTTTGCCAAGAGTCTGACAGAGCCAGGAAGCCACAACAGGGTTTCTGGAGGAACGAGAAGCCTGATGCAGCAGGCAAACACCACATATTTCACAAGGAGTCAAACACAACATTGTAGGCAAGAAGAAAACAGGACAAGCTGGTGCTGCAACACTTTTTCCCTCTTCCTCTGAACTTTGCCATTGTTCAAGCAACCAAAGTAGAGAGATTCCAGAAGCAGCATTATGAAACTAAAAAGTTTCAAATAAACAAACAGCCTGTCCTTATTACAGCTTGCATGTTAGCATCCCACTACACTGAGTCTGAGGGCAGTTCCCTCAAACCCTGCCAGCACGGGCTGTCGTAATTAGGAGCATCAAAAACCTCTTCATGCTACAGAAGGTGGGTTGGCACACAACAGCACAGTGCCAGTGGTGCATGGAGGTGTCATCCATCGCAATGCTACCCAGGGCTGCAAGCTGGGAACAGCTCATGCTATTGCAGTGACTGGACTGCAGCGAGGCGGGGAGAAAGCTGAATATACAACCCTTTAAAAAGCAGCACTCCCCTGCTCTTGTTTAGCATGTATCTGTTGGAAGGCACAGAGAGCCTCTGACTAGAGAAAGAAAAATACAACCTGGCACAGCATCCTCAAAACATTCCCAACAGGCAACACGCCCACAGCAGCAGGGTCAGAAGATCTGCTACTGCAGGAGGTCACATCTACCCCAATGCACCCTGCTTCTATGGCAGGCACCAGCCTGGAGAGCACCTACATGAGCAGAGCTCCAGGCTCTGTTCAGAAATCAGGGTATCTAGGCTGAAAATTATCCCAGTGCAAAACAGGCACAAGTTGGGAGCACAAAAGGGCCAGAATTTGGTCTTCCAGCCGCCTGCAGGAAGACGAGCCTTGCCACATCCTCCTAGTCAATAAATAAATCAATAACAAAAAAGAAACACCAACAAAACAACCCCTTAGCCCTCCTGCTCCTGTTTCTCACAGGCTATAAGCCCAGCAAGGTGGCTCTCCAGATAGAGCAGCTGCCCCAGCGCACTCACGGATGGCTCGGAAGGGCTGCAGCTGGAGCTCCGACACTGCTCGGCCACGCTCCCCGGCATGCATCTGCACCACAGGATGGAGGAAGGAAAACACCATAGCGGCAAAGCCTGGGCGGCATTATCAAAGGATGCCCAATCGACCGAGTACAGAGCCAGCCGCAGACTCTTCTGTCAGCCTGACTGCAGAAGGGAAGAAAATGATTGTGGTCTCTAAGCTACCTGAGCCGCAGGGTGAGCTTTTGCTGTCTCTCAGCCCAACCCGTGCGAGGAGAGTTGGGTGCGATTCATGCGCAGATCTCGGGATGCCCCAAGCTGCAGAGGGACCTGCCCCACTTCCAGCCAGGCTCCCCAGCATGAGCTCTGCAGCCCCTGGGGCAGGGATGGGGCAAGGAAAGACGCAGGACTCTGCTCCTGAACAACCTGAGTGTCAAATAGGCCCTGCCCTGTAAGGCCAAAACAGCAGCTACGGCTGGTGTGCAACAGCTAACTGAATTTAACTGAGGCTTAAGACAAAACAAAATTAAAATCTCCTAGAACTGTGTTTCTCCTACCAACGACAACTGCAGACTCTATGGGGACATTGAGACATGCATCGCAGAACTCTGGCCACCAAACCCTGTCCTTGGGCTGCCAGCTCTGCTGGTCAGGAGAGAAAGAGGCAGGATTTTGCGCATGGGGATGAGTCAACTTTGTACCCAGAGTGTGAAGAAAAGCAGGAAGCCTGGTCTGTGATAGGTGAAGGAACAGCAATCCTGTTGTCCGAGTGCAGACAAGCAGCAGCAGGCAGGTTTTGTCCTTGATTGTCACAAGGCAAGACCCTCCACCTCTTCCAGCCACTAAATGACAGCCCTGACCTTTCAGATCCTCACCCACACAAGCACTTTTGAGTCCCCAGCAAAACTCCACATGAAGCATCTTCCCCACCTTCCCTAAGCCAGGACACAGGGGTGATGTCAAACGCAGGCACACCCCTCTCTCTGCCTTAGAACTGCCTTAGGAGAGAGGGATAAAAAAACAAAAGTCATTTTGCTGAAGTTGATTTTCTGAAATGACAAAAAAAACCCAACAACCCCAAACCAACAGCACTGCCGTGTTCAGCTGCATTCACACCATCTCCTCCCCTGGATTGCTCCAGCTGCAAGCACCTTAGGCTCCTTCCCATCATGGTAGGAGTGTTCCAGCAATAAGAAAAGTAAGAGGCTGGGGCTTGTCTCCCTGGAGAAAAATAATCCTAGCAAGATAATCACAACAGGCTCAGAGTGTGCCCCTTCTGGGCCCGCCAGAAGCCATTCTAGATCAAAACCAAGATCTGGGAACATTGTACAAATGGACACTTTATTTCATTGTCAGGCCAGGCAGCACCACTCACACCCGGGCCTTCCCAGATTTAGCATTTGAGCATCATCAAATAGGGGGTAACAGATGTACCACCGAGATATTCCACAGGCACAACAGTGTCTTCACTATAAAAGGCTTTTTGCATGATATAGGAAGACAATAAATCTTGCTAACAGTGATTACAAAAAGATTTACAATATAGATAAAGTCACTTTGAGGATGAGCATAGGTACTCATGAACACTTTAGCCCACCTTTGGTATAATTTCAGATTTGGGGAACACAGCCGAGACTTCCTACCCAAAGGCTAACAGCTCTCGCAGGAAGCTCTACGAACCCTTCCAGTTATTCTGCTTTGGGCATCTCTTACGATGCTTGAATACATCATCCAGCTGGTCAGAGCCTCACATACCATTTTCACACCACCATCGTTTAGATGTGGTGTTGGGGGATATGGTTTAGGGGAGAACTTGTAGAGTAGGGTTGACGGTTGGACTCAATCCCAAGGGTCTTTTCCAACCTGAATGATTCTATGATTCTGTGATCATGCTGCTGAACCACACGTCCCTCTTCAGCTAAGTGACATCCAGTTAAAGCAGCAGTATTGGGAGGAATCTCAGGGATCAGTTATCACTGGTTTGTTAATGCAAAAGTAACGGCTCTGGAAATGATGCCCTCCAGACCCTCTGTAAAGACTGGTTTCACAAAGATATAAAACCCCCTTGGTATTTTCTAAGATTTGACCCTAAAAAATGAATTCAGTTCATCTTCTTGCTCCCTGGATAGTCCAACACGTTCTGGCCACTCAGCCCTCTTGATCTACAAAGTCTACCCCAGGTTACTAGGGAGATTTACTCTGCACTGTATGGGAGACAATTCCTCTTCCCTTGCCTTCATGGAGGAGACGATTTGTCATTTAGGAAAAAAGAAAAAGAAAATTCATTTTTGCCATACAGTAACTTAGCACACCATATAGCAGATAAGCAAGCTCTGTTCTCATGCAAAAAGGCTATTTGAAAAGGCAGAGGAAATCAATGGGCAGAAATTGGCACTTTTGTAGCCTTAGAAACTTGGAAGAGTCTGGGGAACAGACAAACTATTGACTTCCCTGCATCATCTCAACTGTACTTATTAAATAAGATCCCACATGTAGTATAAACTCTACCATATGTGTGCAGAAAAACAAAGATTTTCAGGGCCTTCTATAAATGAAACCTCCTTTGTGGCTAAAAAAAAAAAAAAAAAAAAATCATACTCAAAGATTACAGAGGCCACAGCTGCACAAACAAATAAACGCTGTTTACCAGCAAAGGTGTTTACTTACTGACAGTCAAGAAACGTTGGCTTGTAATAAAATGGTGGCATTTTAGATTCGTATTTTGCTTTTGCTACATTGTTTCCATTCGAGGCCATAAACTGTGAAAAGAGAGAAAAAAGGAAGAATTAAAAAAATGTTAATGGTATTTTCCTTTGTCCTCTTTTGCTTCTACAGAGTAATATGATGATTGTCATGGGGCCTCCGCTCACTTACTGAGAGGTTTCCCCAGGACTGTGCACAGAAGGAATGCTACAGAGACTGTGCCTGCAAATCAGGGCTTAGAAATTAATATTGATTATTATTGCCGGAGCTCCCTCAGCTTGATACAACGCTGGGGACAGGTCTGTGTCCCAGTCACACTGCACAATCCCAACTGGTCCCCATGGGACTGGTAGGCAGCACCTGGTGGCATTTCCCACTTGTAGGCATGGGAATGAGATGGCTCCCAGGAAACCTAGCACAGCAATTAGGTAATCAGAGAGCAAAACTTGACACTAAATCTGTGTGTGTTACGGCTCCAGCAAGTAATAGCCTCCAACAATACCCCTTTATTTTGCCTCACATCACTTTTTCCAAAAGGATAATTTTATTTTGCAAAGCCATGCCAGCAACCTCAGAAAGGAGCTGAAGTATTAAATAAATAAAAATTCTATCTGCTCTGACAGCCCTTCTTTCCTTCTGATCCCGTATACGGATGGCCAGCTGAGAACTGCAAAAAAACCCCACATACTTCCCTATTCATAAATTTTACTTAATGAAAGTCACTTTGTAAGTGTAAAAAACCCATTCTTTTCCAGGCAGCCATGCTAAATATATTGTCTTGTATCAAATGCCAAGCATACATGCATAACAAACAGCTAAGCTTTTTCTTTTCTTCCTTTATTTTTTTTAAACCCTAATCATTTTTTAAAATTATTTTCATATTTTTGAGCTTCTCATGTTTACACAGTCAATCAATTCTCAAAAAATGCAGGGAAGAGAAAACTCATGCAACACAAAGGCCTATTTTTTCTCTTAAAACACATGACTCCATGAGCTGTGGCTTTCAGAAAAAGCTCAATCTACAACATGCAAGATAAAGATCAATGACTGGTAGCATTCTTCATGCCTTTAAAGAGACCAGCAGTCACAGCAGACAGGTTTCCCAGGCAGGCTCGCCTTTAGCAACCATCACTCAAATCTAGGCAGGTGTGTGGCATAAATACAGAGAATTTGTATCGGGAGAGTTCAGTTTTCAAGATGTGAGTTTAACAGCCTTCGGCACTAAAGGGAACAAAGGCAGAAAGAGCTGAGATGGGCAGGGGTGGTAGAGGACAGGTCTAAGCTAGGCTAGAGGTAGCATAAGAAACAGGATAAGACAATTCTTTTAAAATTAGCTATTTCTACACGCTCTATTTCACTGACATTTTTATAGGGGTGGGGGAAATCCTCACAACTTCTTCATGGATCAGCTATTCCATTTTTCAAGCAGCACCATGGACCTCACTCCCACATTCAGGAATTACCTAGACATGTTTTCTGAAATCCCATTTGTTGTAGCATCTTTAGAGAGGACTCTGTTTTACAGCTTTGCTGCAAACCCAAACTCACTGGTACTTCAAGTCTCGGATGCACGTACCTCCACTTGAGCATCATCCCAGTCATCCAGACGGACTGACTTCACCTTACTGACTTGGGGAATATTGCGATGGATTCCTGAACAATTCAAGCAGATGAAGATCCCTAGGCTGTGGGATGCCCAGTCCGGGTCTGAAAGCAAGAAGGAAAGAGAGAATTGCACTTGACTGGTCTATCGGGTTCAGCGCAGGGGGAAGGAGACGCGGCAGGACAGGGAAGTTCAGGAGTCACCAGGTCTGAGCTCCCTGATTTTAAAGGCATCGAATAAATACACAAGCAAAATAGAGTTATGTGCTAGTTTATACTGAAAGCAATACAAATTAAACTTAAAAATTAACAGATTTGCAATCTCAAGGGCAGTTGTTATTCACAAAAACCCAATATACAGGCAACTGCTGTGCCTGAGACTTCCAAAACTATGCTTATGCAAAAAGAAGAGGTGAACATCCATCTTTCATCAGCAAATCCCACCCAAGCGCCGTGCGGAACAGAAACCGCACAATTAAACAGCTTAGGGAAACAGCTATGCTGCTCCCTTGCCTTGTTATATTTCATTTTATTTTATTTATTTTTTGCAGTGAGAGTGCTGCACAGAGAGCCTTTCCTCTGCCCAGCAGCACAGCCCTCCATGCCAGGAGGTTTCCAGCCTTTGCCTTAATGGAAAAATGCTGCCAGTGGCAGCTCTGTGCTTTCTCTCAGCAAAACCACGCGCTGTTTTCAGCCCTGCGCTGACGTCTCACACAAAGAACTTTAAACACAAGTCCCTCCAAATTCCTTTTCGGGATAGGCATTGCCTGAAGTGTGGAGAGACAGAGAGGAACCAGAGAAGGGCAGGGGCCAGGGCCAGGACACATCCACCAGTGTCGCAGCGCTGCCTCGCTAATAAAGCCAATACAGGGATCTTTGTTTGAACTCCGACTAGCAAATGTCAGCGCCTGCTATTCCAGCTGCGCCCCAGCAGAAAGAGCTTCCTTGCAAGTCACCAAGTCAGCCACTAAATCCTCCACCTCTCCCCAAGGGAGGTCCCCTTGCCCCATCCTCCTCCAAACCCCCATGTGTGGGAGCCCCTCATGCATCCCACCACAGCAGGCTGTTGAGGGGTAAAGGCAGGTCTTTCCTTCTCACAAACCGTCATCATTTGTTTATTCCCCCATAGTAATTACACTAAACATTTGCTCCTCACAGCACAGCAATTATTTATAAAAAGCGAGGGAACATGCTTTCTCCTCCTTATACATATTTAATGGACTGGCTCTGTCAGTGCAGTGGGAGCAGGCTGGCGTGGGGCAACCAGCTCCTCTGCATGGGGTATCGAGGTCTGCTACCACCAACCTCTCCCAGTACCCTAGAGAAAACAAATTAGGTGCCCCAGAGGTGGTTGTGTCCAGATACGAACCCAAGAGCAGATATAAACGAGCAGCCTCATCAGATGCAACTGGGTGCCCACCCAGAAGGGAGCAAATTCCCAAGCTGTTACAAGTCCCATCAACTGCAGCTCCCTTGGCACAGAGCTGGGGCTAGCAGCCACAAATAAAGGTGTTTTTCTTCTGTTTCATATGGTTGCCCATCTGCATGCAAGACCCCAGCGACTACAGCTCAAGCCTAGCAAATATATAACCAGTGAAGCCAATCTAAGCACACTGCAGCAGCAACCCAGTGCTACCCATGTCCAGCCATGCTAGTGAGGACACGGGGTGCTCTGTCCCACCAGCCCGGGTCCCCACACCCTCATCCCGCTCCTGCCATGAGGACAGGGTGACTTGTCGTCACACCAAGGTCAGGCATCCCCACTTATTCCGGTTGCAAAGATTGCTGACGGTGATTGGGTTATAGCTTGGCAACAAGAATCAAGAGTCTTGCATGCTCATGCATGTTTCTGTGCTTTAATTTCTCCTGTTGTCCTCTCCCATATCCAAACACATGGCTGTATTCCAAGTCTGGGGCCTGCCAAGCTTCCTACCACAAAAACAGTCCAAGATGCAGCACTGCTGCCCTGTGGTAGCCCAGGACCACAGGACCAAATGATGCGAGTCAGGTGAGGTGAAAACATCAGGCTTTCTTCTTGAAAATCCCACCTCTGACTTTCACACAGAGGATCAGGCACGAGGAAAGGAGAGAGGGTCCGGAGGATGGGACTGCCACAGAGCAGCAGCAGTGAGGAAGCGGAAACCGTGGCAGCGAAGTTGGATTCTGGAGTTAATGTGGCCACCAGCTCCCTGTGCTCAGCACAGCCGCTCCACAATAACCATGCTTCAAGTCTTCCCAGCTGGTCAAAGCAGTGCCTGACTCAAGGAAATGTGTATCAAAGCATGCATTGGTCTCCACAGGTTTTACTGAGAGCCCCAACGCTTGGTTTATGTTAACAGATTTTTCTTAGGCACACAGTTGGATTTCTTCAGATCGTCTGCGACTTCCTAGACTCAGGTTTCCAAAGTTCCTTCCAAGAAGAAACCACTTTGCTGTCTGCAGTGCTGTGCGTGACAGGACCAGGAGACATGACACCTTCCTCCAGCCAAGGATGAGGACACATTTGGATGGAGGAACATCCTGCAAGAAGACCCTCAGGCTCAGACAGAGGAGGGTGCAGCTCCAGTAGACACTGAGTCAGCTTATACCCAAGTCATCTCTTCTTGACATAGTTAAACAGTACCTCAAGCAAGAGGTTTCAATCACAACTGGGGCTTTAAAGCATTCTCCTGACAGCAACAGTATTTTCTTTAGACCAGACTCTTAAACTTGCATCCCCCTTGCTCCACGCAATGTCAAGCCATGTCTAATTAAGAGAGCAAAAGCTAGGCTTTATGCAGGAGGACATGTGCATGGTTTCCAGAAGATCATAGTACTTCAGAGGAGCAGACAGAGATGATGGGGTCAGTGGTGACCCAATCTTTGGAAGGGATCACCTTAGTTTGTTCAATAAAACCACACCTGCTAGCTATCTCCTCCTGGTCACCTTCCTTTCAGAGTTTCCTTTCTTGGCTAGACCCAAGGTCTATAGTCCATCCAACACCAACAGCAGCCCACACAGCAGACTTCAAGGAGCATGATGACAGCTGCACGCTTCTCGACTCACCAGACCCAATAACCAGCAGTTTGCATTGCTGATGTATATTAATACCAACTTCCCCTTCATTGCTCCCCTGGTTTTAAAAATACATACCTCCTAAATCCAAAATCAGGTGGCAAGGCAGGGATGTAACAGTTGCAGATGCTCAGCTGGTTCTGTCCTGCTTTCCTGTGACAGCCACAGCCCAGAACTACACAAATCTGGCAACTGCCAAAGGGAATACCACACAGGAGGGTTCAAGAGCCTCAGGCCTTGAGTTAGCCCCATCCAAAAAATTGCAAAGTAGTGAAACCCCCTGGAACCCACTGATCTACCAGGAGAAGCCTCTCTGAAATGTCACTGTTACAATAATTTATTAGAGATTCCTCATGGCTCTTGCTCTCCTGGCTGAAGATGTCTGACTGAGAAAGTAAGTCAGCCCAGGCTTTTCCTGAACTTCAGCTGAAAGCCAAAAGCAATTTCTAAGCATCGTCTGAACAAGACAGAGGGTTACAGACCCAAGCAAGCCTCTGTGCTGGTGCCTCCCTGTGACCTTCTCATGCCACCACTCTGCCTGTGGACAGGAAGAAGGAGGGTGGAGGATTCCCTGACTTTGGTTTCTGGAGGGCCCTGCCAAATGCTGCTTCCCCTTCTCACCCATTCCCTGCACTTGTGACACCATTCTCAAAGAAACACTGCTATGAGACTTCTACACCCACACATCTTCTGCAGGAACTGGTGACAGATTCTCAGGCAGATGGCTGCTGGCCCGGGTGACCACCCACTTCTGTGGGGACACTTTTCCAAAGCCCTTTGTAAGGCTTGGGGCTGTTGGTGGCTATGGCACTCCCCAAGCACATCACAGTCCCTCTCTCTTCATTTGTGCTTTCCAGCATCAACAACATGAAAAATTCTCAGCTCGGGAACATGGTAGGCAAGACCAGGGATTTCTGACCTTGGCGTAATCACAGACTCTAACCCTTCAAATGAGTGCACCAATGCAGGCTTCAAGATCAGACACCTTATAAAACACACATATAAATTTGCAGAAGTGTCTTCATACAAGACAAGTGAGTTTTGGGACAGCACCATTAGTTCAGTGACTAAGGCTGTATGGCTGGTGGTGCGAACATCTGCCCACAGCAAGCTGAGGTCTCCATTACCAGCTGAAGTCCACCTTGCTGCTAGACACTTCAACTGCTGGAAGATATTATCCATGCTGAATGTTACTATGGAGTTTGGTAATTTTATTCAAGCCATTTTATCTGGGCAGGGCCCAAAAAAGTGCATCTAAATGACAATATATCATAATCTGGACCTTTTGGGCACTGCCCAAAAAAGATTATTTTTCTCCTAAGCCTCCAGACTTTCAAGCAAACAGCAGTGAAGCCTAATGAAACCTCTCCACCATGCCTAAGTTTCATACAAATGACTTTATTCCATTATTTCAAGCCAAAAGGAAAGAAGACTAACACGGAGCAAGGGAAATATTAAAGCAAATACACTGTTCTAAGTGCAGAAAGTTTCTTATCCTGCAGTATCATTGCTCTAGAACAACAGCTGCCAGCTCTAGAAGGCTTTCACTGCCCAACGTGGCAGAGATTTCTGGTTGCCTACAAACAGATTATAATGACTTTCAAAAGAAAAACTTGATGCAACCTCATTTTAAAAATTAAATAAAGCTAAACTAAACTCAGAAGAAGGGCAGGGGGGTCATATTTTTCAATGTCATTTATCTGAAAGGGAGGGCACAGCCAGAGATTAGCAAAGCATCCAAAGAAAAACCAGAACACTTGGGCAACACAGCTAAATTCAGAAATTAAACTTCCCCGCTCAGCCCCTTTTGCCCACACAAGACCCAGGAAAACCCAGTGCAGAGAACAATGAACTCTGCAGCTCAAACCCCATGCCACTGAGCATAAGAACAGCCCACAGAGGGAAAAAAGGAGGCTGGACCCAGAAAAATAATAAACAAGAAGAAACAACATAAGACCTAGGACAATTTATACAAACCAAAGGGAGAGCAGATTGGAAGTGGGATGGCAGTGGATTTTTTTAAAATAATGCTGCATCCAGAACATAAATATAAGATTCCAGTTTGAAAATCCTGAGATACCATCAGCCCAAGCAAAATCACATGAAGCAGAGCAGTAACAAGCTCAAAGTAGCCACAAGACAAAAGCAAGAACTCAAGAGTCCTAAAACTTACTCAGATGCTGCACCTTTTGCCTTAAACCACCATTATCACTATATATAGCACAGTATATTACTGACCAAGACAAATACCTGTGAGAACGTGGCTAGTGCACAGCAAAACCCCATTAACACACCCTCCAGCAGACAAACAATGGCCTGACCTTTAATTAGCTGCCTGGCTGCATCCCAGCTACACCAGCCAGTGTTTAGTTGGGATGGAGATCCAACAGGCTTTTCTGATCTCTTTTCTCTGTTTGAGGTGATAAAGACTAATGACAGGGGAGAGGAAGACCTCTCGAGGTAGGCAAAACCTTTTTTCCCCTGCACTAGGAAGGTAATTCATGCCCTACAACTTGGGGCTATAATCACAGGGATTTTAGTGCAATCAACACAAGCAAAAAACCTTTTCCGCTTAGTGCTCCACTGCTGATGATTTCCTAAATGCCCCAGCCAGGAGAATCTCGTGTTCAGCACTGAACCTCTGTTGCTATTTCCTTTGGGGAGAGATTAGGAGGTTAATAAACAGACCCTGGTCATGTGTGTTTAAAAATAACAATAAAAGACGTTAAAACTGATGCCAAACAGCCTCCCACCAACACTCCTCTCTAAGTAGGAAAAATTTTCAGTGAAGGCACTGAACTTGCCAAGGTCTTTTTATTTAGCTGAGCAGGTCTCAGCAGCCCCCTCTGCTCGTTGTCTGCAGCCCACGGCTGGGCTGCAACCCAGCATCAGGATCGGACAGAAAACAGTCACATTAAACCTCCTTTGTTTCAAAAAGTCCTTTTCTCTGCAGAAAGCAGCATTGAGCTAAACCCAACTGCTGTGGGATTTTTTTTTTCCTTTTACCCCTCCAATCTGCTTATGCCCAGGGAGAAGGGTTGGCAATTCCAAGATCGG
>JAVSBS010027331.1:0-17367 GCA_033124195.1 Coracias cyanogaster | reverse complement strand
AAGCTGATCTTTGTTGCGCCTGTATTTGTTGCATGCTGAAATTTCTGGGTTTTAAAGACAGAGTGACAGTTCTTTTTGGTGTTTAGGATGGCCTGTCTGTGAGGGCACAAGATAGTACTTTCAATGGTAGTCCTTTGAATGTGGAATGAACTTGTGAAGAAGATCAACATAGTATAAAACCTGACTGCTTTTGAAGTACATTAGAAGTTTTTCTTGAAAAAGCCATGATCACATAGCAATAGTTTAACAACAAAACAAAACATGGATTTATGTTTTGAATGGGAGAACCTTGTTCTGGTTCCAAAATCATAATTGAACTCTGAACCTACCTTGGTAAAAAAAAAAATGAACTTTCATTATCTTGAAGTAGATCTCTATATTGTATTTTTATTAAAGATGAAAGCTTGGAGTAGGAAAAAAAACAGAACAACATATGCAGTAGGTCTTACACCTCCAGAGGAAAGATGCTGACTATCTGAGGCCTAAACCACAAAATATCATTCCATATGTAAAATCGCCACCAAGACAACAGGTTAAAGGAAACACCAAGAATAGTGCAAACAGGAGGTCCAAATCAAAGTTAATGACTCTCATGGTTAAAATTATAGAAGCAGTAAGTATCAAGAACACATACTTTTTGAAAAGCATTGTAACTGAACGTTCATTACATTTTGATAGAAGAGATGCTGCTGTCGTGGTGGTAGGCTCGCCAGGTCATTAGATCTGGAAGTAGCTAAGAATAAGAAATGCTAATTTCACTTGACTGTTTTGAACGAGATGATTCTAGAAGTCTTTGTTTCAGTCTAATATATTGGTCCTCTTCTGTCAGTCATTTGGAGAGAGACGAGAAGGTTTATGCATGACATGGGTTATTTCCTGTGATTAAAAACTAATGGGGCATTGGTTCTGTATGTGGAAGTCACCCACCTGGTTGCTCTGTGTGAAAATACAAAGGTCCCTTTTACAAGATGGTCCTGGAATACTGTGGTGATGGGGAGGGGTGGGTGGAAATAATGGCAGCCTTTTGAAGGTAAATGCCAATTCTAAGCTGTTGTGGACAGGATGAGCGTGATTTCTGAATAAATAATTGAGGAAATAATTAGCTGATTACATGATTGCATATGCACATAATATTGGCATGAATAAGACCATTGATAGGGTATCATAGCTAGTTCTGATATCAGTGCTGAAGAATATTTGACAAATAATGAAGTATTTAGGAAAGAATTACAACAAATATTTGTAATCTTCCTGGAAGTGAAAGACTTGAATTCAGTTCTTGGCTAAACACAAACATTTAAGAATGGCTTTGACCACAATCTAAAACTACTTATATGAAGAAATATCTGTTATGAAAGATGTCTCTCATGTATCAGAATATTTTGTTTGGTTTGAGAGCTGAAACTCGAGGCTTAGGCAAAGTGAGATAATAGATTAGGTATGTATTTTGTATTGTAAGATACTTCATTAACTTGTGGTTAATTTACTTGAATTTAATTTATTTTGTGGTTTTTTTTTTTTTTTTAGTCATTTAGATTTAGCGATTGTAACCCTTCTTGTTGGCTCAGGCTATGAATACTACCTACAACCAACACAATTTCTTTAACTGACTTTTGTTCTGCAGTTCCTTGTTTATGGTGTGTTTCTATATGCCACATACTTGTATCAACAAAGCATAAATGCATTGCAGAGTGACAAACTAGATATACTGCTATCTTGTTAATCATTGAGTTTGAGGTATTTGGAAGCTGGTTGGATACAGTTGTGAAAATATTGGATGAATGCTTTTATCAGAGTACTTGGCACTGAAATTAAGTGCTGACATTCTAAATGCAGTTTGTAAATCTCAAAGTCAGACCAGCTGAATAATGCAAGTCATGTTTTCATAGCTGTTGAGTTTTCCAAAACCTGAGGAAATCAAAAGTGCACTGATGTCTAATCAATGAATTCATTTATAGGGTTTTCATCACAAGCCTTAAGGTTGGAATTAAGATTTATTACTTTTTTAACAAAGTTAATGTAATTTCTCCAAAACCAGTGCAGTTTTTCACTTCTTCAGAGTATTTCAACTTTGTTTTGTCCTCTCTGCTCCTCCCACCTACTCTGTCCCCTGGATGACTTGAATATGCTAGTATTATGTGAAAGTAACATTTACTGTTAGAACAAAATTACTTGCATATATGCGACCATCAGTATTCAGTTCACTGATCTGCAATGCCTATCTTACCATCTTTGCTTGTCAAAGAGGTCTAATGAATTACCTGAAGTAAATGTATTGGATTAAATAGGTTTAGAAATTGCTCTTACACTATCGCCAGTTTCAACCTGAGATCTCATATCTGTAGGGTGGTAACACCACCTGAATGTCATTGCTAACTTCCTCAATGATCCGGGGCTATTTGGTATGCTAGTGTTTGAGCAAGAATATGAAAACAGGGCTGCCCACTTGCTGATGGTGGGTAGATTTCACGCTTAATTTCACACAATGATTAGAAGAACATTATTTTAATCAATTACCTGAGGAAGTGATCAGCTGTGGTTTAGGTTACAGAGATGATACCAAGTGCTGGAGACTATATCCAGACAGTATTTAGTAGCAAGGTCCTTGTCATGACAACTAACAGATGGAATTATTACAAGAAAAAAAAAACCTGGCAGGTAAACTGAAATCATTTTTTTTTATACCATTAATTTGGGGAGAAATGCTTTAGGGTTTGCAGAAATTTAATAAATATGCATAAGGTGATATTTTGTGTTCCACATCCTTTACATTTATACTGGCTTATTAAAGATTTAATTAAGTTTTCTAAAAAGGGAGAGGATGCAGTCTTGCAAAAAAATGCAGATGACAGTGTGGGTTCACAATAATTAGGGCTGCAGGGATAAAATAAAGGGTCTCTACAGTTAATGAATATTAAAGCAATGGCTGCTTTTTTAACAAAAATGACAGGGTTTTACTTGCCGCATCTGTCTTCTGTTTGTATTTCAGCCCTGGTCCTTCAATATTTGTGACAAATGATATACCATTTACTTCTGCAACTATGGATAATAAACAAAAATTACAGAAGATATTTTATTTTGTTATTTTTGTCCGTAAGCAATTTCTTGTTTTTCCAGCTTCCTACTCTTCTTTATCCTGCAGTGTCTTTCTTTGTTGTCCAGTCATTTAAATCTTAAAAACCAGTACCTCTGGATGAAATTTATTGATATTTTACTACTGCAACAGCACCTCACAAAGCATTGCAAAGACTCCTGTTCTTTCAGATCCCGCTTTAAGTCTCTTTTACTGTCAAGGTTCTAAAACCCTGACAGTGGTTAGACAGTAAATGCAGTGAAGCAACTTTGGACCATGTTAACCCAGGGTCTTCACTGGTCTCTTGTATTTTATGTGGAGATGCATAAATAAGGAAAGGAGATCTACTTTGTCTTCCTTGACTTGTAACCTCCAAACTCTTAGGGCCAAGAACTGTCTCTATTATGTACTGTAATTTCTTAGCACTCTGATTGTATAGATAACAATACTGAAATAATAATTCCTTGCACAAAATTAACAGCGTAAATGAAACCAACAATATTTTGCTTGTACCCTGGACAACATAATTTGGCCTATAAATTCTTTATCAATATAATATTGGAGAAAGAGAAATATATTATTCTGCAGCTTAACTGGTGTTCACTTGCAATTTCAGTACAGCTACCACAGATTCTTTTACAGGCCTTTTTTTTTTTTTTAAGCACTTGAATATAATTCCTTGCTTCTTTAAGCTTTATAGCACATATTAAAGTATACTATTCAACTGTATGCTCTGGGTGTGGCAGATGCTTCTTGCTTGTATCCTCTTGACCAGTTTCCAGGTCTATTCCTTCTATTGTTGTTGATCCTATGTTACTTCTAGAATATCTTCTGGACATCTTCTGGATCTTCTCTTCCTAGAAGAAGAAATTCCATGGCTTTCTGAATCATTCTTTTCCATTTTCTGTGCTCCAATTACAGTTCTGGTGGCCTGATCTCCTGGCAGTAAGTTAACAGTCCTTTCCTCTCTTTCTTCTCATTCATTTCCATGGGAAAAGTGGATACTTCCATGTCAATGAGTGATAGAAAAGGGAAAGGGGCTGGAAAAGGAGCTGTTAAAGGTAGTATGAACTGTAAGGAAAGACCAGCAGGTAATGGAGCTTGCTCGAAGTGGTTTCTACAGCTGATTCAGGAACAGGATTCTCACCAGCACAACTTTCCTTTTAAAATCCACAGACTCTATGAAAATATTGGCTTGCCTCTGGTGTATAGCTTTTTGCATTGATGTTTTAAAAATAGATCCTTTTTCTGAAGTTTTTTTGTGTTCATTGAAATTTGCAGTTTTAATTGTCTGAACACTTTTTTATTTGTATCTTGTTGCTTCTCCCTGCTGGTCTGTTTGAATACCATTTAGAAGTAGCAGGAGAATAAATTTTCCTCTTGTGTTAACTGTATTTTTTTTTTTTAAGTGGAAACTTACGTACCTCAAACAGGGTATTTGTTTTTGTATAAATATGAAGTTTTATTTTAGTGTTACAGATTCTGGTAACATCCTAAAGACAGAACTGTGTATATGCAAAGTGACTTAGTCACATTATAGATTACTTCTCCTCACTCCCTTTTGCAAAGAGCTGGTAAAAAGCCATCTGGCTGACAAGCCCTGTCTGTTCTATTTTATGGGATCTTTAAATACTTGCATTTCTGTACTCTTATTTGTCTTTTAAACAATATGTTTTCTTAGGTTTTGGCAAAACAGTATTTTTTTTCAGAAAAATATTAAGTGTCTCTTCTCACCTTGTACCACAAAACATTAAATATTTGGCTAGACCCTATGATCCAAGCTAACAATGTGTGAGGGAATCAGATGATTTCAGTGAAGTCGGAATGCTGTTTGGATTGTGTGCATAAAGCAACTCCTTTGTATGATTCATTAATAGTAATCCAGTTTCAGTCCTGCATATGTAACTCCGTATGTGTATATAGTACAGAATATTTAACTACATAATTTTTAATTTTTAGTGTGTCCTATATACAGTTCATGATTTTATAAATTTTGTAAATGTTTTACTTACTAGAATTATATTGTTTTGCAGAGTAAATTCAATTCATTTGAACTACATTCTTGGAGTGGGAGATAAGTACTTATGTACTAGGAAAGTAAATTGGAAAGTAATGCCTCATGTACTTATTTTTAAATGTGATTCAGACCTAAAAGTTTATACCAAATCATGTGGTGTTCTTGTAAAAGGATAGGTTTCTGTCAAATGGAGATAAAGTGTATTCTCTGTCTTTGTGTCAGTAGGGATTAGGACAGTAATTGCATCTAATTTCTGGTGATGCTTTCTCCTCCCTGTGGTCACTGATGTATTATTTCACTGAAAATGTGTAGGGAGGAGTTGAAGTGTCTGCAGTGGATTCATTAAATCTGAATGTAATTCCTATTACTTTACATTTCATCCCTAGGCTTGTCAGAATGAGTTTTTTCCATAATTGTTTTCTTCTAAATATAGAGAGGGGGAAAAATTAATTGTGTTCAGAATTTAATATAGGGATGTCCACATATATAATGCTAATATTGATCTTCCTTGCCTCCTTGCCAAAAGGGGGAAGGAAATTTTGTCACAATGAATATTACAGTTCTGTAGGAAATGTATCTTTTTTAGTGTCCACTTCATGAAATAGGAAACTCTGACTCGCTTGAACAACATGAAATGTAAATTGTGCCAGACTAAAAGAGGAATGAGCCGATAAGTTGTGTCTGCTTTTCTCTGGCATCTTTTGAAGACTGTAAGAAATTTCAACAATGAAATTCTCCCTAACTGACTATATTTAAAGTGGTGCATCCAATGTGAACATTCCTGATTGGCATTTTCCCTTGTAATGAGGGGATCTATCATTTGTTCTTGCATGTTCAATGAATATTCACCAATTTTGTCGCTAAACATATTGATGAGCTTTGCATTTACTTATCAGGTCTTATAATTGTTTTCAGGCCTTTGTAATCTTCCTCTCAGTAGCAATTATTGTTAATCTATCAACAGTATTACCCTCTTACTCCTCTCCTTGTCCCTGAAGTAGAGTAAGCTTATCAAAGATTTTTTTTTTTTTTTCCCCACTTGATCTTTGGTTAGTTAACTCACCTCTTAGATCATCTTTGTAAATACATTTGTAATGTTAAATTGACAAATGAATAGAACAGAACTGTTCTGAGCTTCTTAGTCAGTTACTGCTTCAGTTTTCATGGATTTTCCTTCCAATAGGAAGGTATGACTGTTCTGGCTTAGACTATTGTGCTATTCTAAAAAATAATTTCATTTAAAAGCTAGGATACGTCGCCATTATTTGTTTTCACTTTCTGTCTGGATCTGTTGGGTAGCTAACTTTACTTTAACCCCAACTCTCTAAGCCTGTTCTCATTATGGTAGAATGGGGGACTTGTGGTGCTCCAGTTCCCTGATCATCTTCATGGCACTCTTTCGGACCCACATGTCTTTCTTATGCTGAGAGCCTCAGAGCTGAACACAGTACTCCAGGGTAGGGTCTCACCGGAGTGGAGTAGAGGGGGAGAATCACCTCCCTCAATCTGAATGCAGATTCCAAAACTAGAATATTTAAATGTGAGAGAAGTTGAATTAGCTGTAGTGTATTTTTTCAGTTAGCTGCAAACCAAGACAACACAAGAAGCTGCATATATTTTATTCACATAGAAATGGATGTGTTCTTTAAAGATAATGCAGCCTTTGCTTTCAGTAATTTTTCAGTGCTTACCCTTTGTGGGTTACTTTAAATACAAAGATAAAGTTTTCTACCTCAGGATGTCCCTGAGATGCAAGTGGTGGGGGCTGGGAAAATATATACTAGAATATATAATGTATTTGCTCAGTTCTTATGATGTTTTATAGGAGCCCACCATTGGATGTGGACTAAGCTGACTTTTAGCCTGAGCTGGTACAGAGTCTGTTAGAGGACTTCAGAATATATCTGAGTGCATTTAGGTAATTAGGAAGAGTGATGTGTCTTATTCTGCTGAAAAAAAAAATAGAGGAAAGTGCTTCACAGGATTATCCTTCTAATTGCTTTCAAAGCAGGTGTGTGGAACATCAGATTCTATAATCATGCTTCCTTTCTCCTTTTATATTTTTCATTATTCTATGTCAACAAACTCCTTAAGACCAACAACAAAAAATAAACTGCCATATAATTATTTTCCTTCCTTTTCTTCTCTAAATACCCTGCACTTCAAACGCACAAGTATTCTTTCTGTTTTCTTTAACTTTAGATGCAGAATAATCAGCAGTCTATACTGGGTCTGTTACAGAATTGAAGCTTAATATTTTTTGACTTTTTTAGATATTGAAATTGGCTAGAATAAACTAGCATTTTTTGTGGAAAATCTGCAGTTATTTTTAACCCTGATAACTTCAGATTTAGCTGATGTAAGACCTATCTTTTTTTTTTTTTTTTTTTTTTAGTGAGAATAGTAATAACGTAATTTATTTGTTTTTCTACCATGTTTGTACATTGAAGGTTTAATCCTACTGGTACTTGGGTCTATGGTTAAATTGTGAAGAATATCTGGATTTTTAAGGAAGAAATGCAACTTGTATCTGTAGTAGTAAGTTAGAAGGTGTTTAATTGTCTTTGGTAGTAATAATAACTTTTCAACTCTAAAAGTTGGTAACTATTTTTCCTGCAATTTTTCGACTATGATTTTTGAAATTCTTAATTTGTACATAGACTAGTTTCTGCATAGTTAGGTATCTTATTTCAGAAAGCATTTAATTAGCTTGTCAAAGGATAGTGTTTGTTACTTATCATCACATCTTTCCCCTGCCATTGGTCTTTTAATTCTCTTACTAATCAGTTGCTGTGAAGAAGCAGATGAGAAATTTAGTTCTATTTTTTTTAGTTTCCAAGTGTGCTGATCAGCTAGGTAACCTTTCTTATGAATACTATTTAAGTGCCGAGAAGGAATGGGTACTTGAGAATCCTCTTGGTAATACCAAAAAGGCAAATCCATAATATCTGCCTATGTGTGTGTGTGTTTGGTTTAACATTTTGGGAGATGAAGTAGCTAGAGTGCTCATAGCCAGCATGTTTTTCAACTGGATGCTTTATGTGGCCTCTAGATCAACTTAGCTGGTCATTCTATGCTTGCACGGAGCAACTTATTCCTAAGAACTCTGCTGATTTGCTGATTTAGTTAAAGGTCATGTAGCTTTCTCTAAAATTCTTTTTATGTTATATACCCTCATTTTAACTGTTATAAAACAACAAAGTTATATTCCTTGATGAAACAGTTCTTTTTTTTTTCCCATTCATTATTCTTAAGGGGATATAATATAATTTCAATATGTTTCATTGAGGTGTCATAGTTTTTCCTGTTCAAGCAGTTGTTTGTTTTATTACCAAACACTGCTTCAGTGTCCTTACAACAATTGAATTCCTCTTCATTCCTGTATTTTTTCACTCATTTATGGAACCAAAGCATCTCTGATTTGTGTTGTATTTACTATGCATTTTAAATTTTAAATGGCTGTTGAATTAGTTTGGTTTTAGCATTATTTCTTCTAACAGGACATACTCCTGCCCCTTTCCAGTCTTCCTTTATAATCTAATTAATTGTGAAGTCATGATGCTTTTTCCAAAGCCAGCAATCCATGAGCTTCTTTTTTAAGCAAAACTTATTTTCATTGTAGCAGTTTAGTAATTTATTCTGTACTTTCAGTGATTGAAAATATGTGTATTTGTAACCTGATGTTTGAAATAACTTAGAAAATTGAAGGAGAGGAAAGATGTTATTTTTTCGCGTTACCTGTAGTTTGGTTGTCTGGCTTAATTGTTGGTTAATTGTTCAGCAGTAGCACAGTACTTCAGGGCTTTGAGAGATTAGTGTCTATGTGGTTATTCCATGGTGAAGTGAGCTCAGCTATCAATGGCTTTGTAAAATGTCTCTCTAGAATCCCTGTTCACAGAGAGTGAAAACATCCACCATTTAAGTTATTTAAATTTCGAAGAGAAAATGGGGTGATGCTCTGAGCTTTAGTTTCTCTCTTGGCTTTTTAACCCCTTTCAGATTCTGATTTGTTGCCAGC
The DNA here is from genome assembly GCA_033124195.1 of Coracias cyanogaster. Taxonomy (NCBI): domain Eukaryota; kingdom Metazoa; phylum Chordata; class Aves; order Coraciiformes; family Coraciidae; genus Coracias; species Coracias cyanogaster. Next base: position 8,259 of record JAVSBS010027331.1, on the reverse strand, counting down.
ATTCCATCAAAGGCAAAGCAACCCCAAATTTCTCAATTGATTTATCTCTGTGTGGTGTTACCATCATCATCACTATATGAACTTTTGGCATAAAATGTTGTAATTCCACAAATATGCAGAGGAATGTGCAGTTAAGGGGTGGGGTGAGGCAGGGAGAGAAGTGTTAGTATGCTAATTCAGCAGCAGTGTGTACATATCACTAGGAAAGGAGAGGTCTTTCCAGTAATGTAGATTTCTGGATTACTTTATCATGAACAGGGAAAAAATACACTTTGAATAAAATGGCAATGTTGTTGGTGTCTGTCTTTGTTCAGTTTCCTTTCCTCTAGAATGACAATATAAATGCAATTAGTTTAAAAGGCTCTTAGCTAAGTTTACTATCACCTAAAATGGCAGGCTGAATGAGTATATTAGTGTCAGGCATGCCTTGATAATCTGTAGCTGAGATGTGTTTCTGGATTTGGAAAGAGTTTTTTGTTTGTGAAATAATAATTGTACATAGAATTAACTCTGTCTGCTAAAAATCATAATCTTAGCACTTTACAAGGCATAGTCATATCCAGTTCCCAGAAATCTGAAGGTTCTGAATACTGAAAGAATATACAGTTATTTAGAATTAGTGTATTGATCATCTTATTATTGAATTGAAATATCTGTGCAGATTGGTGTTATTTTTTACCTGTTTTTTTGCATAATTTTAATATTTTGCTAAGGAATTTTTCCCATCTTTTAATCTAGGACTTTTGCAATATTTTTGCTAGGTCACCCTGAAGTGTTTTCCACTGAGAATAAATGGAACTTTTTTTAGCCTTTCTGTATAACAAGTACTCTTGGAATCATCCTGGTTGTCCTATATTATGCTCTCCTGAGACTAATACCTTTCCAGTGTAAAGGTGACCTAAGCAAAATGTACTTTGAGGTTTAGATGATGCTTTTGTTGTAGTATCTTTTCTCTAATTCATAATTCATCCTTCTGATATTTCTCATTATGTTTTTAATTACTTCCATGCTTGTAAAAAAATAGTAAAATAAAACAGTAGAGAAAAAACTCTATAGTTCTATAAGGCATCTTACCTAGGCTTATTTCTATAAACTCTGAACCAGTTTAGCTTGTGTTTATTTAATGCAGTACTTCAGGGTTTCTCTTTACTGAAGTAAACTATGTACTTGTTTACAGTACTAGAGTCCTACTCTGTAATTCATACTGTTGACTTTACAGAGTTTAAAATTAGGTGGTTTTTATGAAAACTTAATCATTAAAAATGAAAATTTGTGACAAATTTTGAAAAGTATTAATGACAAAAGAGGATGAACTACTTATATTTTTGAAAGAAAGCGTCAATTTTCGTTTGTACTCCATGGAAATGAAGGATTTATTTTTTTAAAAATCAAGTGGACAAACTTAATCCATGTAAAGCATTACAGAGGTTACTTGCTATTTGGTATTTTCTACAGTGGAGAAAACCTTAATGTTATTCCTTTCTTGTATAATTATCAGAAATGGATAGCTCCATGTAATAGGAAATCAACCAGATTTTTCTTAAATTGCTGATGGAGCAAATTATGGGCTAAAATGAAAAACTCCATACTTTCAGCTCTCTGTTGATTTATCTGCTCAACCTTAAAAGGACATTTTTAGGCTTAATACCACAAAATGTAGGCCATTTTGCATAAAGATGAAAATCAGTGTCTGATTCCAAGAAACAAGTTCTCAGTCACAACTAAATGACTTGAAATCAATGGAGCATAGTATCAAGTCAGTCATACTGTGCCAGCTTACATGGCTTCTCAATTATGTTCAGGCAATGGCTTTTTGTAAATAAGTAAACAAATTATCTGAAAGGGAAAAGAAAAGTATCCTAACAGATTTCTGTATATATTAGTGGTTAGTAGTATTTGTATTAGCTCATGTTCTTCTCTCTCTTTTTTTTTTTTTAATTTAAATTAAAAAAACAGCCTTTGAAAGATCATAGAAAGCTGCAGAGGAGAGGAGGATAGGGAAGGAAACATTTGCAGTACTGATACAGCTATTGTCAATAGAGGAATTAATGTATGACTTACAGAATAGCTTGCTTCTGATGCCTCCAGAATTTCATGTAAACATTGCCAACTCCTTCTGCATAAAAGTGTGTAATATCCAGGTACTTGATCCTGGAGTTCACCATTAGGCTTAGGGTTTCTTCTGTTGTGAATCAAGAAATCACATTTAACAAAGTTTGTAAATTTGACATAACCCATGATTTCTATTCCTGATTATAGATAACTTCAAAATAGGGAATCAACATTTTGGATAAAGCTGCTGCTTGTCTTACTTGGAAGAGAAATAAACTTTGATAAAAGTGAAATATGTTTTCTTTTTTTTTGCCAGGTTCCAGAATAACCTAGGAAGTGTGCAAGAGAAAAGTGATCTAGACAGATCAAAGATATTACTCTTCTTTAGCTCAAGTTCATGAGCCATGTGAGGTCTTGTTTAGAAGGCTTGTGCAGAAAGGTAGTCATCTATCTTCCCCATTTCAGTGTATAGAGAATAAGTGCAGAAAATTACCTGAGTATGTGCAATTATTTTTATTTTACATATTTTACAAATGATAAAACTATTTTTATATGTTCAAGTGTAGTGTTACATTGGTAGTTTAGATTACATTTATATGCAGGCATCAGATGAACAAGGGACAATAGAAGAATGAATGGCTGTACATTTAAATAGGCTGTAACAACACTTTGAATGTAAATTCTGCTGTCTTTCTGTCATTAATGTAATGGAGTTGGTAATTACTTACCTGTGAATGTTTATCAGGCACATTTTTAGAGGCATTAGCTCTTCTTACAACATACTACCGAAATGCATTTATTACTGCGGTTACTTTCTCTATACTATTATTCTTAGTGTAGCTAAAGACTTAAAAAACCCAACTGTTAATTACCTACTAAGCTAACACTTCTTGGGATTTGATGTACCCAAGTTAACAAAGCAGAGTCTTCATCAAGGGTGGTCATTCAGTCTACATTAGCTTTTTTTGGAAAGACACACCTAAAGAAAACATGGAAGTAAACTACAGATTTTGTTGGGTATTTCTTAAATTATGATGCTGCAGATAAAAAAAAAAGAAAGAGGTGGCTTGACCTCATTTATCTTCAGTAGCAAATAAAGTATCAAATCATTAGTTAGAGGTTCCTTTATTTATTTCACAAAAGAAACTGTGAAATTTGAGCTACTGGACTGAATTTGAATTTCTCATTGGGAAAGGGGAATGTCTTGGTAATAACTGATGCCTCAGCCGTACTAGTAGCTGACGGTAGATAGACTCCCTGTCTAATCTTTTTTTTAGGACTTGCTAGTACCGGTATCTTGTCTTATAGGTCTTGACTCTAACTTTCTAGAGATGAGGTCTTCTGTGTTCACATGTGTACTAGTATTCAGGAGGCACCTTCTTACATCAGAAAGAACTGAAATCTGAAGGAAGTGAATTGGTAGAGCCAGTATGTTTCAAAAGAGAGGAGGCTAGTTTGGACACCAAAGCATTGAGTAGTATTGTTTGGACTTTGTTCATTGTTTTTTAAAATAGCCTTTTATGTCTTAAGTTCCATGTGTGATGTTGTTCTGACTGAAGGCAAAGTAAATGATAAGAAACTTAATTCAAAATACTTTTTCTGTAATGCAAAACCGTCAGAAATATGTATATGTGATAAAGACAATAAAAAAATAAAACTTTTGTGAGAGCCATGGAGAAGCTTTGCTTTTCATAGTCCTACTACTTAGCCATGATGGATGTTTCCCAGATCAACAAATCTGAATCTTTTTTTTTTCTAAATAAGACATTTGTCTTGAAATTGTCAGTAGCTTCCCGTGCATAGACAGAACAAACAACATTTAGGAAAGCCTTGGTGATATTTTGGTTTGGTGTGGTCCCCCTCTGTGCAGTTGGCCCACCCCCCCATATCCCCAAGAGATATGGTTTCATTTGGGCCAGGAGAAATTTAGAAAATCTGGCCAAGGAAGATTAACAGTCAAGAGAGGCAAAATGTGTGTATGCAGGGCAGTTGTTGTTTATGCTTTGCATTGTAGGCACTGTGTCTTGGGAGAGTGAATAAATAAAGCTGTGTTCTGAGTAGCTAATCTGCTAGTCACAGAGTAAGAAAGGGAAGGCTTGTAGATGCCAAGCTCTATTGGGTTAAGAACAGAGAGGAAATATGAGGGATCACTGGGAAGCAATCCCAAATAGGGACTTGCTTCAGGTGCAGATGCTAGAAGCTGGGCCCAGCAGCATTTTCTGTTTCATAACTTGTCACAGTTTGCCCATGTTTTTGACAGGTGGCATAGCTGTTTCATCACATCACTGGAAACTGAGATCTAGAAGAGATGAACTATAACTTTATTCGTTTGCTTTGTTCTTTATTCAATGATATGGACAATGGCAAATGGAAGAACCTTTTGCTAGCCATGGGAGCGAATGCAGAAGTCTTTAGAATTGCTGGCCCAAGGGGCTTATTTTAGTGGGGACTGCTCATTACTTAATGGGATTACCAATGACTGTGCCACTATTGCAGCAACAAAAATAATTCTCATAGGTGATCTATCTATGGAGAAATTCCTTTCCTAAATAAAGAACTGCTTTCCTTGTTGCATCAGGAAATTCCTGGATTCTCAGTTATGTTTTTAAGGGTTATTTAGTTTTGAAAAAATGCTGCTGTGCCATATGTTTTCATTTGTCACAAGATAGTGTAGGAACAGCAAGTAAAATTGTAGTTCTGTTTGTTTTACAGATATTAACATTCATGGGTTTTCTACACATAGATCATACATGTTCTTTCATTCTGCTTGGGGCATCAGCTAATGAAAATAAATAAATTATACATAGCTGTCTCTTCACCCATTGATTTAAAGGTTCTTTATGCTTTTATCAGTAGACTGTTGATGCTTTTGTAGTGATTTGTACCAACAAAACTGCAATTCTTTTCATAAAGGATGAATTTATCTCCTCAGTTTTATGCTTGTGGGGTTTTTTTTTGAGTGTTTCAATGAAAACAGTCCCCTTGAGTTAGCAGCATACAGCTAGTAAATGCTCAGAGGAATCCTGGAAATAGATTTAAACAAATGTTAGGTTTTTACCTGTATAGACTGTGGACAGGAATGGAAATTTAGTAGTCCAGAGCAAAAACAAGATGGTGTCTCTTCTTTCCTGGATACTAGTAACAATTGTTCCTGTCTCAGTCATCACAAGATCTTTTTGGTTTAGGGAGTCTGAGCCATCCTATCCTGTTCCCAGATTTTTCTTGGTCAGAGAAGTTTCGCCAGGGAGTGGAAAGCAGGGAGTTTATAAAATTTTTGTAAATGTCTAGAATCCTTATGGGGATTCACTTTTGTGACAGTTTTATGTATGGTCTGTATAGTTGGATGGTAAATGATAAAAGAAAGATACTGAAGGACATGCTCAGTTCCAGTACCTTCATGCCAAGAATAAGTTGGAATAGATCATTCTTTTCTAAGAGTACTTTCCTATGTATAAATAGATTTTTAAAATTATGTTTATTTCATTGGGATAATAGGGAAAATTCTGCCTTTTTCTAATTTTTTTTTCTGTCAATTTTTTTCACTTTTCAATGTTGTTCTTTTACGCAGGTGAAAATTTGTAACTGGAGATAGACCTCATACTTGTATCTGTATTCAACAATGTTCTTCTGTTTTTATACACTTTTATCTTACAAACTTAAATTTTCTTATAAAAATATCAAAGCTACATTCTGAATTATGAAATTCGTAAGGCCAACCTGCTAGATTGAGCATTTGTTTAAAATATACTCCTTTTTCCCCAAAATTTTTAACAGACTGGTCAGCTTACTGAGTGTAGTGTCTGAAAAGTGGGTGCCTTTTTGAACTGAAGCTAAAGTAGACAGTTGCAATGTTAAAATGTGCCATATTTCCTGAACATAGGTACTCCACTTTAAAATACACAGCTAAAACGGGAACTTATTTGATACTAGACTTATTTCTTGGATTTCCTTATGAAATGATTTGAGGAAAAGGTTGATAACTTACTCAGCATCATATATTGTGCAAATGTTTTATAAATGACAACACCATATCAGACCTTCATTTATCTGTAAAGTGTTACAAATCAGCCATTAAAATATGGGATATTCCACAGAATTCATTGTGAATTCTAGAGCTGTTAGTCCCAAGGTCTCTTCTACCAATTACTTGGAAAAAGGAATAAAGTGGACTAAAAAGTGGTAGAATATCTAAGTGCAGTCAGTTACCTAAGTGCAATCTGGCCTATAGCAGAACATTTCATGATGTACGCAGTTGTCTGCAATCTATTCAATGGCAACGTTCTACTTACAAACAGTAGATTTCTTTAGAATCCAGTGAAGCAAGTAATAAAATTGTACCTAGTGACTTTATATACTCCTGAAGTACTAGCTTAATTACCTAATGTAGTAAACATATTAGGTTAGTTTAGTTACAAGTTTTTTACCTAGTGTATTTAGAAAAAGCAGAACTGCTTCCTTCAGAATCTGAAAGAATCAAGGCAATTGTTTATTGGCAACAAGCTTCCAAGTAAAACTTTGTATGGGACTGCTCTGAGTAAGACTCTTCTGAGATCACTGATTATTTTGTAGAAACAAATTATACAGCAGTAACAGAGCTGGAGCTTTTTTATCCCGGTCTTTTCTGTGAAGATCATGCCTTTTTTAAAAAAAAAAAATTCTTCCAATGATACTTCACGGGTTTCTTTTCTCTGAATAAAGTCTATTCTGAAAAGTCTTTAGTTTACTGTACCATGTAGGATATTATGGATCCTTCCTGTGTTAATTTTAAAGTTGTGTCATTTTATTAGTTCTTTGGTTTATCATTTTACTTCAGTTATTAAAGCTTCTGGAAATAAGAATACACCTCCTTCTTAGTTCCTTATGTTTTATTATGTATTATCAACTGGAACGCCTCATGCAAAACTAGTCACTCTTTTGAAGTGAACAGAGATTTCATCCAGGCACAGCTAGTCCAAAGAAATATTTCAAATGAATTAAGCTACACCTTTATGTATTCTGCTTTAAGATTCTTTTTAAAGAAAAGAACTTAATATAATTGTTTTTGAAGCAAAACTGCCAAAAACATAATATGTCTTTTAGCAGAAGGAAAATTGTAGTATTTATTCATTGCTATTCTCATGATAAACAGTTTGTGATTCACATTTGTATTACAAATCTCAGCTAAATTCTGAGAGTAGTAATTAAAACCTAAAAGGTTTTTTTTTTTTTTCTTTTAAAAGGCTAATACGGTCAAATAAATGTGACTGTCTCAGAACTGTTCATGATTTATGCTGCTCAAAGCTTCTTTTGGACTCAAAATTTCTGATGACCAGCCATACCTTATAAGGAGCTCCAAGGGGCATCTTCTACTGATTAAGACAGGCAAAATGTAATTTTCCTTTATTGTTGTAGTTCACTCCTTCCTTTGCTTCATGTATCTATCTCTACTCTTATTTATAGCCTTACTAATTTGTCAGAATGTTATTAGATGAGATAATTTTTCTATTTCGTGGGGTTTTTTTTAAAGTTCTAGAAAAGCCGCCTTGTCTCCTTGCACAGTTGTTTCTGCACAGTACTTGAGTTTTACCTTTGCCTTGCATCTCATCAGGCTCTCTTTTCTTAGAGCATCCTCAATTCAAGGTGTTTTGTTAAGCTACTTTATTCTTCCCTTCTACAGTGGACTTTCGTCAGTTTGTACCCTTTCACTAACTCATGCAAATTTTATCAGTGATCTCCCACCTTCCAGTTTTCTGAACTTAGTTTCTCTTTTGTTTGGTGCCTTTTCCACTTTCTGTTTGTCTGTCCACCTCTCTGTCCTTCCCACCTTTTCTCAGCGCTCAGCTTCTGTGTAAGTCATAATATTCCACTTTTCTCCACTCTTTTTTTTGGCTCTTATTTGATATAGGCAGCTTCTACAGTGTCCTTGAGCAGGCAACTCTAGACTTAAACCAAGACAGACTGTTGCATTGATCTTGATGTGCTGTAGGTGTAGCAATCCACCTAGAGCATAATCACTGCAACCTCACTGAACCTGGGTAACTTAGAAAGAAAAGTCTCTGCTAAGCCTGTGAGACACCAGACTTACTTGATTTAAAAAAAAAAAAAAGAACTAAATAGATTTTCATAGGAATAGTTAGATGAATGCATTTGCGGTGAACGGAGATTTATGTCTCACTGAGGCAGTGAACTCCTTTCCCAGTAATGCTTTGCGGCTCCCATGAGCCTTTG